>APFE031214215.1:202837-234825 GCA_000404065.3 Pinus taeda | reverse complement strand
TATATTTTTAAAAAATTGCTCCCGGATTCGCTCCCAAACCGGGAGCTTCTGAAAATGGTCGCTCCCGCTCCCGCTCCCAAGTAACATAGCTAAGAAGATGATACATGAGATCAGTTGAAGACATGCTGCTTCAACTGATTCTCAGAGGTGACTCCTTCACCTATTGTTGTGATGCATTTCGTCATCATGCTGCACCTCACCGTGCTGCACCACGCTGCACCCATCATCACTATGTTGCATCTCATCATGCTTCATTAATCATGACTGTACCCATCACTATACTGCATTATGTGCCATTGCTACACCATGTTGTCATCCTGACCTATGTGTTGGCTGCATCTTGCTTGCTTGTTGTCCCTAGCTTGCTTGTTGTCCCTAGCATGCTTGTTGTCCTTTGCATGCTTGATGTTGCATGCTAGTTGTCCCTTGCATGCTAGTTGTAACATTGCATGCTTTGTGTATTTGTTGTTAAGTACCATACAACTGTCCCAATGTTAGTTAGTTGTCCCTTGCATGCTGCTCTCTTTCGGAGACAGATGCTCTGGCTGTTCCAGCAGTTTCAGCAATTTCGGTTGTTCCCGCAGTTTCAGCAATTTCAGCTTTTCCCGACAGTTCCGCCTTTTGCCCTCTCCGTCAGCTTTCCTGGCTGTTCTGACAGTTTCGGTTGTTCCCGGCAATTCCTGCCATTCTCGGTAGTTCTGGCAGTTCTGGCAACTCCGGCTATTCCCAGCAGTTCTGGCAATTCCCGACAATTCTGGCAACTTCGGCTATTCCCGGCAGTTCCAGCTTTTCCCGACAGTTCTGGCGTTTCCCAGTAGTTCCGGCTTTTCCCAACCCTTCCAGCAATTCTGGCTATTCCCAGCAGTTCTGGAAGTTCCGACAATTTCGGCTATTCCCGCAGTTCCGACTTTTCCCGACAGTTCCGACACTTTCCGGCAGTTCCGACAGTTCCCGACAGTTCTGGCTTTTCCCGACAGTTCCTGCAATTTCGGCTATTCCCGACAGTTCCAGCTTTTCTCGACAGTTCCCGACAGTTCCAGTAGTTCCGGCTTTTCCAGGCAGTTCTGGCTTTTCCCGACAGCTCCCTCAGTTCCCGGCTTTTCCCGACAGCTCCGTCAGTTCCCGGCTTTTCCGACAGTTCCGTCTTTTCCCGGCAGTATCGGCAATTCTGGCTATTCTCGGGAGTTCCGGCTTCTGCCCTCTGCATTAGGGCAACATTATCCCTTAGGATCTCTCCTCCTACTAAAACCTAAAGACAAGTAGAGAGGAAGAGATCCCAAGTGTGTTGAAAATGACTTGAAGGCCACCTCTATTTATACTAAAACTTTGAGCACAAGTGGGGTTTATTTGGTTGTTGGCCGACCTTGACGAATTGTCCCATAACACAAATAAATTCATATCTCCATGAATACTTGTCGGAATCGGATGATCTTTAGATCAATCCTACACCTCCCGATGAGAGGGATCCAAGAAAAATATAAGTGTCCATTAATAAGATGACCCACATGGAGTTTGGCCCTAGTTGCCAATTTTAACACTCCCTCTCAACTAGGGAGAACTCCATCCATTGATCCATATGTCCGACTGTACTATCTCTGCCATCAATGCCCTGCACTGCTCTGCTCTGTTGAGCTCTGCTTTTCTCTGCTCTGCTCTACTGAATCATGAAGAAGAAGAATTGATCGAGAATGTCTCATACCATTCTCTACTGACCCAAAGTCAATTTCATCTGAAGAGACTGTGTCACATCACTCTTACTAGCCCGAAGTCAGTTTTATTGATCCCAAATCAATATCACAAGAGAGTGTCTCAAACCACTCATACTGATCCCAGATCAGTTTCATTGGTCCCAGATCAATGGAGGTCATCCTAGCATAGGGAGTACGATAGATACATCGATGCGTCCATCGATAGTACTACTATGGTCCCTAACCCCATTTCCTTGCTCATTGATCAGATGAGAGGTACTTCCCATGAGTCCCAGACTTCATGGGTAGGATGCCTCGAGAGGAGAACTAATCATCCTGTCCACAGGAGAATGAATCATCCTACCCCACAGTCGCCACGGGAGAACTAATCATCCCAGCCCATAGGAGAACTAATCATCCTGTTCCACAATTGCCACAGGAGAACTAATCATCATGTTCCACAATTGCCACGAGAGAACTAATCATCCCGGCCCACAGGAGAACTAATCATCCTATTTCACAATTGCCACAGGAGAACTAATCATCCTATTCCACAGATGCCACGGGAGAACTAATCATCCCGGCACAGAAGAACTAATCATCCTGTTTCACAATTGCCACGGGAGAACTAATCATCCCGGCCCACAGGAGAACTAATCATCCTGTTCGGCAGTTGCCACGAGAGAACTAATCATCCCAGCCCACAGGAGAACTAATCATCCTGTTCCACAGTTGCCACGGGAGAACTAATCATCCCAGCCCACAGGAGAACTAATCATCCTGTACATAGTGCACCACCAGGGGAGGGTGAGTCGCCCTGTGGTCGTATGTTGCTCCAGTAAATACCCCAAGCCCCTCAGAGTTCCCAGAGCTCAATGCATGCAACATACAGGACCCTTATAAGAAGGTCTCTCAACGACTCCAAGTCGTTCAGGATAGTCACAGATTTGACCTTTGCCGAAGCTTTGACAAAATGTCTACGACCTGTACATTAGCCTCAATGTGATGGAGCCTCCTCACTCATCGACTTACCATATCCCAAATAAGGCAGTATCTAATGTCTATCTACTGGGGCAATCATCGAATACGGGATTCCTCAATAATCGAATCTCTCCTCTAGTTGTCACAGAGAATCACAGTGGTATTCATCATGTGTACAAACAGCTCATTGAAGAGCTTCCACAACTAGGCAGCTTCATACGAGATCATACTCGTAGCTATGTATTCGGTCTCAGCGGTGCTTATAACAACCGACTTCTGCTTCCTGCTCATCCATGATATCGAAGCAGGACCTAAAGAGAACCAGCACTGAGAAGTGCTCTAGTGATCCCCCACACTGCCTGCCCAATCAGCATTCGAATAATCATGCAGCTTCATATTTCCGGCAGTGTATCTCAATCCATGAGAGATTGTGCCCCGAAGATATCTCAGAAGATTCTTAGCACCAATCCAGTGAGGCTAAACCAAATATGAGCTCACCATGCTAACTGCAAAACATATGACCGAACAGAAGTTCACCAAGAACATCAATGCAAATGAGTTTATGGAACTCAGAGGCATTTCCCAAATCTGGTTCGGCATCATCACCATATAACTTCTGAAAGTTAAGATCCTTGAGGTAGTCACGGGCTTGCAGTTTACCATTCCACATCCGGAATCCAACTCCCTCTTACTTCTGCAAGTGAGAGGGTCTGCACCTATTTGAAATAGGTCATCCTCATAAGGTGATAGTATGAGAGGTTTATCATTCACAACCTTCAAACAATGGTTTGGATCAGCTTCACTCTTAATGAATCTCAGCTTCATCTAACAGCTATCAATCCTCTCATACTACGCCCGGAGTTTTGCTTCAAGCAATACAAGGTTTCTTCCACCTGCATACGTGAGATTCCTGATCATCAATCTCAAACCCCTCGGGTTGTTCCAAACCTGTGGACCTGCTACATGAGGGGAATGGTCCCCTTGTAAGATTTTCCTTCAGTACATCTCAGACATGTACTTTCATGCTCTTTTTGAATTCAGGAATCCCTAACACCATCTGACTCAAAAACCTCCGGTGCTATGTGTCAATGGGCATGGTCCCCAGTGGACTTCCTGCAACTTGATACAACCCTGAACTCAAAAACATCTTTGAAAATTCTATTTTCAAACACGTACTTTTCCATCGATGAGTGCCACCTCATAACCTTTGACTTCCATTGCTGAAATGGACACCAGGTTCTTCTTGCGATCAGGTACATAAAAGAGATTCTGTAAATGAATCAAGTTACCCTCATTCAATTTAGGGGTAACATTCCCTACACCCTTTCCAGGATAGGTGGCATCAGCTTCAAGTATAATCCCACGATTGTTTCCATCTCTACCAGATTAGGGAGTGCACCCTTCTATCCGATGAAGTGCATTGAAGCACTACAATCAATAAGCCAAATTCCCAAAGAATCTGAAGGAGAGAGCCAATACAAGATAACGCTTCTTTATCTTATCAAAAACAACATTTGATTCTTCATACCTGGGGTTCCTTGCTTTCTTTGAAGAGTCAGCCATTTCCTTGATGATCTGCATTACCTGTCATTCCTTTGATCATTGAAGATGTCCCTAGAATGATTGTTATCTTCATCAAGAGATGTGTCTCTGCCATTTGAACACTCCTTCACATAATGGCCAAACTTATTTTTACCAAGGCATCTGCCTTTCCTTCCACCCTTAGATCCAGACTTCCCAATGAAGTGATCTTTAGGTAGGCCATCAGAAACTTCTGTTGC
The DNA here is from genome assembly GCA_000404065.3 of Pinus taeda. Classification (NCBI taxonomy): domain Eukaryota; kingdom Viridiplantae; phylum Streptophyta; class Pinopsida; order Pinales; family Pinaceae; genus Pinus; species Pinus taeda. The sequence goes on along the minus strand of APFE031214215.1, from coordinate 230,375 downwards.
GCTATTCTGATAATATTCTTTGCTCCGACTTCACCCTCAGTGAATTTGAAGAGAGATGAGGAATCCACTAATCCTTTTGTCCTTTCCCAACTGTCTTTGGTGATTGCTCTTTCACTCTTGCTTGGGCATTGTCTTCAACTCAACTCTGATACCATGTTAATTTTAGGTATGTTTTATGCTTAGAGCAATTTATTTCAATTTTCACAGTTAGCTCAATATCTTTTCCAGATTAGCAATCACATCAGCGTTAAAGTAAACTGCAAATAGAACATAAACATAAATCGCTGAAGACAAGCCAAGACAAGAGGACACAAGATATGGTGCTAGACAAGGATAAACCCCAATGTGGGGAAACCCATGATCAATTCTTCTTATATGTTCTTCAATAGTTCAGCAGAGAGAGAGAGAGATAGTACGTTTACAACAGAAGTCAACACTTTGACTTATCTAGATAAGAGCATAGATCATCTCTAAAGAAGATGATACATGAATCAAATTGAACACACTGCCTCAACTGATTCCCAAGTGACGCCTTCACCTATCATTGCGCTGCATTTCGCAATCATGCTGCACCTCACGTGCTGCACCATCATCACACTCATCTCATCAGCTTCATTAATCATGACTATACCCATCACTGTACTGCATTATGTGCCATTGTTGCACCATGTTGCCATACTGACCTATGTGCTGGCTGCATCTTGCTTGCTTGTTGTCCCTAGCTTGCTTGTTGTCCTTTGCATGCTTGTTGTTGCATGCTAGCTGTCACATTGCATGCTTGGTGTATTTGCTGCTAAGTACCATACAACTGTCCCAATGTTAGTTAGTTGTCCCTTGCATGTTGCTCTCCTTCGAAGACAAATGCTCTGGCTGTTCCGGCAGTTTCGGCAATTTCGATTGTTCCTGGCAATTCCAGCAATTCCGACTATTCCCAGCAGTTACGACTTTTGTCCTCTACGTCAGCTTTCCCAATTGTTCTAGCAGTTCTGGCTGTTCCCGGCAGTTCCGGCTATTCCCGGCAATTTCGACAGTTTTGGCAATTCCTGCCATTCCCGGTAGTTCCCGGCAATTCTGGCAATTCCAGCTATTCCCGACAGTTCCAGCGTTTCCCGGCAGTTCCAGCAATTCTAGAAATTTCGGCTATTCCCGGCAATTCCGACTTTTCCTGGCAGTTCCGGCAGTACCCGACAATTCTTGGTAGTTCCGACAGTTCCTGCAGTTCCGGAAATTTCCGGCAGTTCCGGCTTTTCCCAGTAGTTCCGGCTTTTCCCAGCAATTCTGGCTTTTCCCAGCAATTCTGGCTTTTCCAGCAGTTTCGTCTTTTCCCAGCAGTTCCATCTTTTCCCGGCAATTCCGGCTATTCCCCGCAGTTTCGGCTTCTGCCCTCTGCATTAAGGCAGCATTATCCCTTAACATCTCTCCTCCTACTAAAACCCAAAGACAAGTAGAGAGGAAGAGATCCCAAGTGTGTTGAGAATGACTTGAAGGCCACCTCTATTTATACTAAAACGTTAAGCACAAGTGGGGTTTATTTGGTTGTTGGCCGACCTTGACGAATTGTCCCATAACACAAATAAATTCATATCTCTATGAATACTAATCGGAATCGGATGATCTTTAGATCAATCCTAGACCTCTCGATGAGAGGGATCCAAGAAAAGTATCAGCTTCCATTAATAAGATGACCCACATGGAGTTTGGCCCTAGTTGCCAATTTTAACAGTTCCAGTTCCGAAGAAGTGAAATTGAGCTCCTGATGCAATCCATTTTTGAGATTGATTTAGATGTCATCTGTCACCCTAAGTATGACAATGTTTGCAATCCCTGTCAAGGACAAATAGTCTCAATCATTGCACAAAGGTTCAACTCCAGTATGCTATGCGTAAGGGTTTGATGACTCATTGAAGTTGATATCGTATGGAATGAATTCAGTGGCGAGTTCAGAAATCAAATTCTTGTAAGCCATCTGTCAGATTTAACGTCACTGGCCCAATTGGGAAATCAGTCTTGATGATCTTCTATAGCTTCAGTCTTCCGACATCTCTTGACCTTATCATCTTACGAAGATTCTCTTCCTACAGTAATCCCGACGCACCAATTACATTTTGCAACAGTATTGATCCTCTTTCAGGTTTGAGAAGAAACGTGTTGTCTACAACCTAAGTGATCTCAACATGTCTCTATAACCTCGTGCATAAGAATCATAGGAAGAGCAAAGGTTTGTTTTTGGAAGGTTCGTCTATTAACCATCTTTGCAAGGAGGGGGCAGAGGTTCAATGAAGCCTTGTCTGTGGAATATCGAAGAATACGAGGTACAAGCTCTTCATTTACAGACTCTCAGCCCTTATCTAAAGCACCAGTTCCAACATCAAAAGACTTATGAATAACAAAGGTACTTGTGACCCTGCACCCTCTAGGGCATCTCATCACAAGCAGATGTCAATTTGGTTGGCAGAGTAAGAACCTGTTATGAGGTGGTTACATCTGCGGCATATTCATCTCATTTCTCTATATATCCAATAAAGTTATGGAACCCCTGTGAATTATTATAGACCTGAATGTGATCAATTCATAATCAGTCTTCAAGAAGAAAATTTATAACCATTGAGGTGTGGTTTTGGTGTATCTGTTCCAAGCATCAAACAATGATAGTACTATACATATTCATATATGTATGAGCACTTTTGGAGCCGACCTGATCCAAGGTGTATCATCCAGCTAGAAAATTACCAGCATTCAAAGAATTCTCTTTTTTTATTTTTTGGAGATTGGTAGGTAGTCCATTGTTTTCATATACAGTTATCAAGAGTAGTTATCAAGTATCATCACCTACTGCGGAAGATCAGAGTCATAATCAAGGGAGTGTCACAGAAAACGGTCTGGCCTATTGTCAGTTAAACTACTTCTTCAGAAACAGTTTCAAGTAGAAACAGAGTATGGCATCCTCCCTTGCAGCAGGAATCTAATATACTGTTGTTAAGGTTTGTCAGGCAGATCACGTGAAAGAGACTGCCAAGTGCATTGGAAATTTGGTGATAAGATAAGGAACAGATTGATGAAAGCTAAATGACCAATTGAAGCAAGGCTTCAGAGGGAGCTATAAAATCCCTGTCAGAACAGTTGGATGACCTTGCCTCAATGTCCAAAGGAATAATAACGAGAAATGTAGTAGGTTGCAGATTGCTCGATGTCCATGTTTTGGCAAGGTCACTCTCCCTTCATTCACAAGGTGCCATGGACAAAATATTGTAAATATGCAGTTATTGGAGATGTCTGCGCTCTCATTTATCAAAGAGGGCATTGACTTTCAAGATGGAAGACCTAGCCTTGATGAACTATTCCCTGTACTTAAAAGTCTGATGAGAAAGGCAAGTTGCTGGTCTGGGTATATATATATCTTATGGATCCCTGGTGTTCTTAACAAACACCTACCATATGGATCGCTATAAAGACTGAATCTATCTATGGATGAGCCTATTGTTGTCTGAGCTGATAGTATAAAGAATTGAAAGAGCACATATAGTGCTATATCTCTTGATTCGGTTTCTCTGGAAGCACTATTGAGGCTGAACGTATATAGCAGCAGGTATGACTTATTATGAAGCCAGTTGGTTGAAGAAGCTATTCAATGAGCCTTTTGTGCACATGCTGAAATCCACCGTTGTATAACTATGCCGAATTCCACGACAGCTCCAAGTATTCGGTACTACTTTATTTTGATACGGTACATTGGAAAGCTTCCAAGCTCCAACATTGTTGATTGGATGAGCAGACTATCATCCTTTCATAGCCTCTTAGTAATATCAAGATGATCTTTCTTCAAAAAGAGATTAGGAATCATGGATAGACCCTACTAGGAGGGGTCCCAGTGGAACATTGGGCTCTGGGAGCTCCTGGGCGCTTTGGGTACTTCTTGAGCTATGAGTGACCATAGGGTGAGTGGTTCACCTTCCCCTGTGACAGTTGACATGTGTGTAGGGTGACAGGTTCACCTTCCCCTACTATTGATGAAATATGAATAGGATGAGTGGTTCACCTTATCCTATGGCATATGAGCAGGATGATTGGTTCACCTACTCTTGTAGATAACCCCAGTGAGAAATGCTTATGGGCATCTATTGACGTGTCAATGGGACGTGGTTCATCCTTTCCCCACATGTAAGATGTTTATTCCCTACAATCTGTGGTTGACATGTCGGTGGGATGTGGTTCATCCTTTCCCCACATGTAGGATCCTTCCTGCTATTGTTGGCTTGCATGTGTGTAAGATGTGGTTCATCCTTTCCCTACTCTCAGTGTTTTGCATGCATTGTGATATGTAATTGTAGGATGTGGTTCGTCCTTTCCCTACGTGTGAGTGTAATGTATGATTGTAGGATGTGGTTCGTCCTTTCCCTACATGTGGTTGTGAACAAGATGTGATACATTCTTTCCCAGGAGCAACTAGCAACAACAGTATCCCACAACTTGAGATTTGATATATTTATGTAGCCTTGAAAGCTAGTTGGATGGTTGACCTAATTGGTCAGATTATGGCAGCTCCTAGATAGACTGGAAGTAGCCCTAACCAATCCAAGCTTCTTCTACAATGTCACCAATCTAAGAAGGTATATCTTGTTAGCTTGAGAGGTACATCTATGATTGAGCACCTAATTGGCAAGTCAATCTTGACCTAGTATTACTGTACTCTCTCTCTGTGTTGAACATTTGACATTAATAATAAGAAGAATTGACCAAGTGTTTTCCCCATCTTGGGGTTTCTCCCTGGCTTGAGCCATATTCTTCTGTTCTCTAGTCTTGGCTTGTCTTCAACCTTTTTGGTTTATGTTCTTTCTTCAATTATTCTCAAAATGATTTATTGCTAATGGAAGTATACTGGACTGTAAAATAGGCTATATGGATCTTTGAAGTAACTCTCCTAAGCAAAGAAACTGTTAACCTAAAATTAACACTATTCCTAACCCCTTTTATGGGTAGTAATTATTAGTGCAGTAGGTATGAGTGCCCTGTGATCCAAGGCAGATTTGATAAGGTCATCATAGTTGGACACCTTAGTAAAGGACTACATTATTATTCTAGTGTATTCTTCTATTGCCATACATAACCCTTTTAACACAGTTTTCGTTTAACAAACACAGTTTGAAACAACCAGTGGAATAACAGAACTATTATACTCAGCCTTGGCAAGTTCATAATCATTGACATTTTTCGCTACAAGTCCCCATATTGCCCTTATGGTGCCGACCACAGAGTGTTGAGTTTGGTTTCCTCTTTCCTTGCCACAATTCCCTGACTAAACTACAACCACTGCCTACCTGTTCTTCCTTTCTCAGCTTCTTCTCCTTCTTCCTCTCTTTCCCATTCTCCTACTCACTTCCTCTCATGTTTTCCTTGTCCCTTGTTGGTCCCAATCTCCCCCTTTTCTACTGCTCGCATCCTCCTTCCAGTTGGTTAGGCCTTGCCTCTCTGGCCCAATCCTCGACGGCCCTCTGGACTTCCTAGCTTGATGTTGGCAACTCATTTCCTTTGGTTATCGTGTTTCCTGCCATTTGGCCTTTCCCCAAGGATTGAGGTGAAGGTAAAGAAGGTAGTGCGACTGGTATGGCAAGCAAAAATCGTGCCCAACAAAAGTGTTTACTAGGGGTGAGTTAGCAAGTCTGATAATATTAGTCTCTTTGGATTGGCCGTGGGACATGCTAATGGAGAGGGATATACCTAAAATTAATAGTTTGAGAGGTGATGATGAGGTTGGTAGATAGGAGGAAAAGCCAATAAAGGATACAATTGAGAGCACAAGAGAGGTCACAGAGACACTACCACTTTTTCCACTGATCTTAGAGAAATCGGGTAGAGAGGTAATTCCATCTTGACTAGTGGCTAGATAAAGAGAGTACATGGAGATTAGGGAGAAAATTGATTAGGATCACACTATGACGGATGAGAAAAAATATAGGATCCGAGAGGGCCATTCAAGTACAAACTATCTATACATCTCATGTGTAGTTAGGATAGGTAATGTCATATTGGAATCTTAGTAGACAGACATTTGTGTTCTTGCTAGGAAAGATGACACCTACACTAGAGGATGTAGACTAGATCATGGGTATAAAATGTAGATTCTTATCATTCTCTTAGGAAGGGTATGATATCTTACATCCTTATAAGTATAGAGATTTTCACTGGAATGTGGTCAGGGAAATGGAACAATCTTCAACTTTGTAGAAGTCATTTTGTTCCATCTTCTACTTTGTAGAAATTATTTTTCCCAAGCCAGTTGGACTCATTAGCATTGTAGAAGTTTCAAACTTTAGTGGTACCATATTTGACTAGTATTCTTTACAAATTATCGATGCTAGGATTATCACAATTTGGAGAGAGAATGCCATAAAGACAGAACTTAGAAATTTTGTGAGCTTTTTGCCTGAAGAGATTCACTGCTTGGGCTTCTTAGAATCCTTACCAGTTTTGGACTTTCGCTTAATCTTAGGATGATGATCTGTAGGTTTGAAAGGCTTCTTTGTAGAACGAAAACTGTCAACCCTAACCAATGATTTTCCATGTGAATCTCGGAAGAATTCTCCACCAACAACCCATTTGCATGCTCTATCTCCTCTATCGGCCGCGTGATGATAATTTTCCTTTGTTTTAGGAATAGGAGTGGAAGAAATATTTCGGTAGAGGGACTCCTCCTATGCCAAGGTAAGGTAAACACGTGGAGTCAAGTTTAAGCCTTAACCTTTGACAACTAAATCAGAAAATGTGGTATTTGCCCATGTATAGGCAGATATCAGGGTACCATTTTGGGATGCTAAGTTGCTCCCAAGGAAATATAGCGAAACCCTATTTTAGGTCCCTGTTCAATGTACATCGATAAAATTCCTTTTCTGATCCAAAAACTAGGGTGAAACTATGAAAGTTCAACTTCAACAATGATATTCGGCTTGTGGCAGTTGTTTTCCTAATTGAAGTAATCCAACAAATATTAATTTTGCAAAGTGTGCGTTCAAACCAATGTGGAAAAAGTCGAACTCGGGATTAAATCGGCAAGGGTCCAAAAGTTGAAAAAGTCGTTAAAGTCGGGAGTTTTTCGAAAAAGTCGGCAAATTTAAAAAAAAAAATACAAAAATATTCATTTTTTAGAAAATCCCGACTTTTTCAATAAAATCCCGACTTTTTCAAACAAAAAAAAAAATCATTAAAGAAACTACCACGATCTTTTGGAAAAAGTCCCGATTTAATCCCGACTTTTTCGATTTAATCCCGACTTTTTCTACTGGCAAAAAATCGGCCGATTTAATCGGCCAGCCAAAAAAATCACGTTTTGGGGATTTAATCCCGATTTTTTCCCGACTTTTTCCACACTAGCTCAAACTTTAGTCTCTCATTAATCCCATACAATATTGTTTTGTTTCCGAACCTAATATACTTAATTTCATACGAACAAGATGCTTACAGCTAAGAATTAATAAGAAGAGAGAAAAAATAGTACTTACAAGCTCCATCCACATTCATTGTTCTAGTGAAGTAGCGGTTGCCTCACATGTTAAATCCAACCAGTGTGCTGAGGCGTAACTAACCCACAATCCTTGCTAACAATTTCACCATGGCTTCTTTTTGCTCTCAACATCATATTGCATGTCAAGGGTACTATGGAGCCCCATCTCCAAGGGAAGACACATTCAGTACATGTCTGCAACCCAAAGAGTTGTAAAAAAAGGTTTTTCTGACATCGCAAATGGTTATTTTGATTATTTGAAGGTTAGTGTTTCATTTCATTAAAGTGATACTGCAAGTACCAAAAACAACAACATGATATAGGATTAGTGCATGGAATCCACCACCCCAAACACCTTCATTTCATGATAAGTTCGATATATCAATGGACTAATCAACATGCAAGCTAGTCTTAAGTCCAACAGATGCATGAAATCATGATTAACACCTCTAATAGGGTGGATTTATAGATTTGCATATATGTTATTATGCCTTATGCGAGTGGATTGGGTTTACTTTTGTTTTACAATTTGATTGCATGAAGACAAGCTTGAAGGGTTAATAAAACTCGAGAGTTTATAAGTGTGAAAAATGTGTTGCCCGCTCTAGTTGGACAATTCCAAATCATATAACTTGTTGAACTAGAATGGAATATCCCTATAATGGTATTTTGTTCCAGTAAGTGCTCTACTCAACGGATAAGTGTTACAAGAATCAAAATATGACATTTTTCTCACCATACTTGGTACCTCCAAATGAAATTGCTAGAATCAAAATATGACATTTTTCTTAGCATACTCGGTACCTCCAAATGACATTTCTACCGATCCTTTCAACTCCACCATCGCATACTTCAAAATGAAATTTCTACTAATCATGGTTTTGGATGTCGTCTTCCCTTACATGTTTACAAATTTATGTGAGATGCACTGACCAAAGCTCAGATGAAGACGTTAGGTAGCTTCGACGAGTCTTAGATGCCACTAGCACCAATGCTAACCACAACTCCATTGCTAGAGATAAAATCAATTGCCTTGGAGTTGAATTTCGGTTGTCAAGTTAATAAGGACTGCCTAAAAAGAGATTTGCCTTTTGACCCACAAACATGCAAGTTTCAGTGCACATGATAAATAATAATGCACAATAAAAGGAAAAAATGCCATCTATTGACATCCCTCAATTGTGCAATATCCCACTCCTCTAAATTTTATCTCCATATAGTACTTCCAGATTGAGGTGTCTAAACCTTCAATAAAACTTTTAAACTACTGAAATGTCAATATCCAAGAACTAACTCCAACATAACTAACATAACTTGAAACAACCATACAATCTGGAAATGCCTAGGTCAGTCATGTCCTTCATTGTTTCCATGATTTGCCTCTTGCAAATTTAACAAAAACTATCGAAATAGCCTAGTCAAGAAAAGGCCAATTTATAAACTCAACACTGGATTTATTTAGGAATTCCAACACACTTCAGTTCAGAGTGCATAATCCATAATCAACTCCAATACACAACATGCATAACCTGTCTATTAAATATTATTTGTCAATGTGCTCAGATAATACATGCATTTTTAATATAACGCAGGCCTGACATAGCTCCACCAAATATACTGCTGGCCAAAGATGAAATCGGAGGAACAAAAATTAGTTAATAATTTGCATAATTTGTCAACTTGCCAAAGGAAAGAATCAAAACACTGGATTATACACTCCTTTGCCCATTCCTGATAGGTCATGGCATGTTATTAGCATGGATTTTGAGCTTGGATTGCGAAAGACTCAGAAGGGCAGTGATTCCATTTTTGTTGTAATTGATAGATTTTCCAAAATGGCCCATTTTATTCTATGTTTCAAGGCAAGTGATGCTTCTCATATTGCTAATTTGTTTTTTAAAAAGGTGGTTAGGTTGTATTGGCATCCTGAGGAGCATTGTTTCAGACCAAGATATAGTATTCTTAGGCCATTTTTGGAGGACCCTGTGGAAGAAGCTTGGGACAAAGTTGGCTTTCAACTTAGCCCACCATCCACAAACTGACGGACAAACTAAGGTAGTGAACAGGAGTCTTGGTAATATCTTAAGAAGCTTGGTAGGAGACCACCCAAAGTAATGGGATCAAGTCCTCGCATAGGCATAATTTGCCTATAATGACTCTTTTATTCGAAGTACAGGCCAGAGCCCTTTTCAGATTGTGTATGGCATGAATCCTAAGAAATTTCTGAACTCAGGCATCTAGGGAAAGCAAAACAAAGAAGTGCAGCCAGGGAAGAGTTTGTAGCAGCTATGCAGGAAATTCACAGGCAAGTCAAGCATAAACTGCAGGAAAACACCATGAAGTATAAAGTCCAGGCATATTTGAGGAAAAAGGAGCAGATTTTTGAGGTTGGAGACATGGTACTAGCTCACCTCAGGAAGGAAAGCTTTCCAGAATGTGAATACAACAAACTAAAATGGAAAAAGATTGGACCCTTCAAGATGTTGAGGAAATTTTCTAATAATGCACATGAATTAGAACTGCCTCCAGGATTGGGGATTTCCCCTATTTTTAATGTTTCAGACCTCTATAAATATTCATAACCTTCAGTATCAGCAACAAGCAGCAGTCAGTCATAAATTGGTAAAATCAGTTGCTTTCAGCAAAACTTTTGCAACCTCAAAAAATCTTAGATAAGATCATCAAGGAAACCAGAGGAAAAAAGTACTATGAGTACTTAGTGAAGTGGATGGACCATCCAATGGAGGATACCACTTGGATGACTGCCACACTTATATAGAAAAGTGGCAAGTCCATTAATGAACTCGTGTCAGGAGCCATGAACATTTTTCAGCCTCAGGAGCATTGTTCATTTCAAAGGACCATGTGGTCAAACTTTACTAGAGGGGTTGGACCCTTGTGAGTTTTCTTATCAGATTAGGAATTTTAATGAATATGGAATGTAATAAGGCCTGATTGGCTATTTAGATATTTATTAGTATTAATTAATGGCCTTTTTCTTCTTGGTCCATGTAATGAACAGAACAAGGCTTAAATTAGCTTCTGTTAGTGAAGTTGGTGAACAGATCCATGTTTTTAGGATCTGCACATAAAAACAGTTGCAATTTCCCTGTTATTGTGAAAATGGTAATAAAATTACCTTCGTAGCTCACTCAGAGCATCGAGAGGTCCAGTGTGGAACCTTGTGGAGAAGCTTGTCTCATTTGTGTGTTATGTATATTATGTGCATCCCTTGAAGGTTCAATTCAGTTTTTCTATGCATATTAGGGTTGCTGGAATGTGTTTCCCTGTAGTGCAGAAGTCCTTTTATTTTCTCTATTAAATTATACCCAGCAAGTTATAGTTGGACAGGGATAAATTTCCTTCAATGGATGTGTGCATAATTTCAAGCAAGAGACAGGCTGAATTTGATCGGAATTTCCTTTTTTTTATTACTTCGAAGCAAGATTGACAGAGGAACACATCCCCGGAATCTTTTCGAAACACTACACAGTCGTTGGAATGGCATATGGTTTCCTATACATAGTTTATGGGGTTGTTGCTGGAGTGGGTTAATTGCCCCGACAGTAAGTTGGAGCGAGACATAAAGGAGTGCCTCGGAGGTTTCACGCCCTTTAGAGACTAGGTTCAAAGCCACGATGGCTTTGCATTCGGGCATTAAATCAGAAAGGGGGTTTGGTTTGGTTTGCATCAACTACACTCTATCTCAAATGCCCTAGCTTCTACACCATAACCTGTTATTTTTCTACAGAGTATGACAGTAAACACGCTATTATTTTTCAAATTTAATGAAATAACTTCAAAGAAAAAAATATCTTCCACAAAATATTTTCGCAACCAACCTGATTTAAAATGAGACTCTTCCCTTGACGCGTCATGCCAAGCCGCAGACGGAAACAACACTGAGAGGCCCTATCACGGGCTGCAGAGTGGCGACGGCCTCAGGGTCCATTCTAAACTTGGCCCTATCATCGAATTAGACCAGCCTCAGGGGCCTGGCCGGGACAGTTGGAGCCGCGACTGTGGAAGTCAAAGGACTTGGTGGAGAGAGATCACCTTCTTTCTGCTTTACCGCGACCTTGTCATGTCAGAGTTCAAAACCCTGACATCTGCATCATCTTCATCATCTTTTTTAAATGGGAAGGGCTAGTTCCTTTTAGAAGGATTAAGGGCTTTTTTTTCTCTTATATATATTACAAATGCGTGTCACGGGTTTTTTTTCTTTTATATATATGCGTGCCAGAACTGACACATCCAACTATATGCATAGCCATATTGCATCATCGATGCATGTCAGAACCGATACATCCAGACATATTAAACGCCATCATCGAGACAATATATGCTGCAGCAGCTCCGCAGGATTCGAAACTGGCCGGGGGTGTGCAAACCATCCACCCCGGCCGTCACATCGTGCACTCGCGTGCAACATCTGCATCATCTTAGCAGGATATAACAGAGAGGAAGAGGCGCACCCGCTCGTCCAGATTCGAACGCAAGACTGGTTGAGAATGGTATGAATACAACACGTTCAGTGGGAGCGACGTGTTTCAGTTGCTGACAGATGAAATCAATTGCATGACTTCGAATTTTTTAGAGTTGAGAGGCGCACAACAACAAATTGATTGCAGAAGCGAAGGGTTTCCACGTAGGGGATCAGAGAAAAGATATGTTAAGACTGTCATGAAATTTGGGACTCGGAGGAAACATTTCAAAGTTTTAAGAAGTGAAATACATCCCAAAACATAAATAGATGCTTTTCTGGCCAGGGTATATAAATGGAAGAGGTTTGTACTTTTTTCCATGGATTTTTATTTTTAGTTTTTATACATTAAATTTTATTTTTATTTTTATAATAATAAACCAAGTTTATCATAATATTCTTTAATGGTAAAGAAAAATATATATATAATATATATATTGATTTTTAAATAATTTTAAAAAATGAAGTTAAAATTGTTAAAGAGATATTTTTATTATATTAAAGGGAAAAAAGAAGAGAGTTGTAATAAAATTTGAAAAGAGTATCCCTTTAAAGATTTAAATGGAAATGCATATTTAATTTATTATTTGATTTTAAATTTATAAACATTTAAGGTGATCATATCGGTTAAAGGTATAAAAAAAAAAAAATTGTATAAAATTGAGAAAATAAAATTTTTTTGTATAAAATTTGAGAAAATATTTTGACAAGAGATTTGATTCTTTTGCAAGTTTCATATATCTAGGATTAAAATGGATCTAAGTTAATTTTTATTAAACCAAAAAATGTTTACACATGTATAAATTTGACTCCTCAAAACTTTGTAGATTTAGAGTTAAGATAGATATATGACAAATCTTTGTAATACTCTCTCTCTTTCTCTCTCTTTCTCTCTCTCTCTATATATATATATAAATAACATATAGTTATGCAGATATAATAAGAATGATATTTTCTTTGATATATTTTATAATGTGTTTTAATTTAATTTTTTAATGTGATATGTGTAGCAAAAATTATATATGCAAACTCTATGGTGGATATATGTCCAGGTCCCACTGTGTTGACTTGGATGAACTGCAGAGTTGGTATCGAACACATTGAAAAAATGTTGAACCAATTTTTAGTTCATCCAAATCTCTTGGACAGGATGGGGTACATGTGATCCTATGTCTCTCTGACAGCTCTCTTTGAACACACTATGGTCATTTTACAGTGGAAGGGAAAAAGGATGTGGAAAAGATTGATCTTCAAGTTCAACAAAACCTCGCTGGTTGGTGAGGGAGTGTGCAAGACAGCTCGTGAATCATGTTCCCATTTATTTGTGGATGATGGATTATCTTGAAGGCAGATTCCTTGAAGCTTTACACCCTCAAGAGGGTGGTAAAGAGATGAGAGCGAGAAAAAATGGTTGCACGTTGGAAAGAGATGGAGGAGATTGAGGCAAAGATGGTTCACATAAATTACTTTATTCGATGTCAAATTTCTTTCACGAGCATAAATTGCTCGTAAATGATACATCCTTAGACTACACAAGGAGACATGACGACTAAAAATCCATGTTATATGGTTAAAGGCGGGGAACAAAAACACTCATTTTTTCTAGAGGTATGCTACGTTGTGCAAGGACAAAAACACTATTGGGAAGGTTGTACTAGTTTGGGAAACTATCTGCATTTGAAATCCATCAAGCCTGAGAACTTTTCATCATCTAAGGTGTATGGTTGGCTTGATGAAGGTTCTTCCAGAGATGCATTTCACTATGAGGATCCATTCAAGCATGTTTTACATGTAGTTGGAGGAGTGGTTACATGTATTACATTCTATTTTTTCATGTCATTGATGGATATCCTTGTTCTTAGGTTATAACTAGGGCCTAAGACCATGTGGATGAAGGATTTGAGCAAAAAGGGAGCTTTACAAGATGAACACCCAACTTGAGATCACGCCATGTAGCACTAAGTTACACATGGGTTTGGTCAAAGGCCCACTTGAGTCTTCAAGTTGGACACCCTCTTCAAGGAGATGGTTGGGGGATGTCGCGGGTAAGAAGGGGTGAGAAATAACACTAATGGAAGAGCTTCCATGTATTTGAAGGTGTGTTTCCCCATCAAGTAGAAATGTTTGGGGGTAAGGACACATTTTCACATATTTGGAGGCATATTTCATGTTTTGAGGTATTTGGGGTTAAGTACATTACAAAAATTCAACCCTAGGTGACTATTATCCATGTGATCCTAGTTAAATAGATAAATTGATAAATTTAATATAATGTAGAAATTACTTTCAGATCATAATATCAATTACACAATAACTAAAAATTTAAGGAGTGGAAGAATAAAAGAGTTTTGTAGATAAATTTCTTCTCAAACTCATCTTTCCATACCTCAAGGAAACCTCTACAAGTTTCCAAAAAAAAAATTGCATGGTCATCATAATCATCTCAAAATGAGGTACATGATCTACACAAAAAAAGAAAGGCAGAAGTTGTACAATTGTTGTATTGCTCCATATGGCCATACATATCCATATGATTGTATTGATTCTTTGTACAATTTCCTTTCAACCTATTGAAAACTTGTAGGTTCATCCTTATTGTGCTTTGCTTTCTCTAAGTTGTTCAATGTGAGCAATACCTCTCTATCTTATCTTACTTATGCTTTTCTGAAACATGTACAAGTTCTTGCTTGCACTAAATTTCTCAATGTACATATTGTTCGAGACCTTTGCTTCATATCTGGAAAAAATTTTTCATGAGGAGATACCATGTGGTTGTTGACATAATCAAACCCTCGGATGAATATTAAATTCATGATTTAAAAGGATTTCATGAAATAGAAAGTGGCAAGTGGAAATATGGACCCATTTTATTCATTTAAAAGACAAAAGGAAGTGCTCCACTTGAGGAGGATTGGGGCCTTGAAAATAACCATGAAGAAAATGGCACAAGGCCACCAATAGAGTCGCCATAGAATAACTCATAGCATAATTGATAGAAACCAAAACGATCATGAAGCCCTAACCATGGCCACCCTAATGCAAGCCAACAACCAACACTAGCTGATAAGTAAAGAAAAAAGTGTTGAGAATTTAATAGGGTAGTAAATATGTTAATTCTCTTTAACTTGATAATTTTTTGTGTTACCTTTTTCCTTATTAGATTTTTTCATTATTATTAAGTGTGAGATACATCAAATAGCTACCAAAACAACAAGAAAAATGACACAGTATATAGGCTACAAATCAGGGCCAAAACCCCTACTCTTGAGGGGAAAACCCTTAAATATCTTCTCTTCTTTAGATTCTTCAATTGACGAACACCATGACCTAGTGAATCAGACAAACCCTCCAAGATCAAGATCAACTCAACGTCCTATTGCAAGGACTTCGAACTTCTATTGAAAATCCAAAATTTTGTCTCCCAATAACTGCGGCAAATGGTGTTTCTCCTCTTAGAGACTTCAATCTCCCTGGTATAGCCTTCCCTTCCCTTCGCTTTCCTTACCTTGAGATTTAGAGCTAGTGAGATTCCCTAGGTGACCTTCACTTGCCTTTCCTTCTCTCTTTCCTTCAAGATTGAACCAGAGATAGTTCCAGTGCAAAAACCCTAACTTCGTCTTTCAAAAGAGAGAGAGAACTAGCCCAAACACTTTGACTTCTTCAACTTCCTCTTCGTTCCTTCTTTCTTCGACCTTTATTCTTCCTCTTATTCACAAAGAATTAGATGAGTGAGTGCGTCTAATGGAGGATGAGTTCCTCTCTATATATAGGATCTTTCAAGGGTAGGTATGGCTCTTCATGTAGACTGACTTGATAGATTGTAGGTCGACTTGATCTTAGAGGTATTTCGACACTTTAAGGACAAAATAATTTTTCTTTACAAGATACAATGTGCCCATAGGGTATTCAATATATGACAATGACTCTTAAACCTAGGAGAAACCATAGAATCACTCAATGGGTGCTTAACCTATAAAATAAAACAACTTGAGCATGAAACCCATGCTCCAATAATAATAATATATTTTGATTTAAGAGTACATTTCATACTTATGAAGACCGAACCTAGTTACACATTTTTCAACAAGAGGACCACAGGGCCCATGTCATCATGACATCCTTCGCACCGACGAACCTCATCCCTAATTGTCTCCATCATATTGTGCCCCAACACTAGCTAACTAACACAAAAACCCATGAGGAGAAAAGGTCATCGAAGAAGAGGAGTCTAACCTACTCTTCCTCAATGAAGAACAACTTTCATTGTCCTTGCAGCCACTAGAATGCACCTCGCAACCTTTGGCTTCTTCACCACACCCAAATCTACAACTGAATCCACCTCCTCTGAGCACATTGTATTAGATAATGCCTCCTCATGCCACCATTCTGATAAACTATCAAAGCCTAGAAACCCTTGACCCTCGTAGAAAACCTTCACAAAGTCCTTTCCATTCATATATGATTTGAAACACTGTAAAAAAGTATTGGTAGCATATAATATTCTCCCTCGTGTGGCTATTTGAACTCGTAACATCCTTTCAAGTGGTGAGATAAACAACCGTGAGTGTGTTCATGATTTAGGTTACCCTTTTCTTTTTATTACTAAATAGTCAATACTACTCCATGCCTATTTTAGTAGATATCCCCTAGTTTTACCAAATACTCATTACCTCCAAAACCTATAACCTTCTACCTAATATCCCCACCACCAATATCTATAATGTATTGGCTCTATTTTTCACAATTTTAGAACACCCTTTTTGAATGAACATGATAATTAATAAAGTGAAGCCCCTATGGAAAGTTGTCCCTTGAAGCGGTGATGTCATTTCGACCTTTGGTAATGGTTTATCCCATATCCTCTGATGATTCATCACATTATCCCCATCCCTCTACGGATTGAACGAATGACTTCGGCCGTGAGGCTCCTGTCCCTCAAACTCAGCATGTAGCCAAGTCCTCCCCTCTTTCCAATAAGTCATCCTTTGTAGCTAGGTTTCCATTATGACCTATGGATATGGTCTCGTCCCTTGGTACATTTTCCCTTGACAAGGAATTATATGCTATTTTGTCCTCATCTAAGAATTTGGCTCCCCTTTCTATTAAACATCCCTTTTCCACAATCCTCAGGATTCTAGAGGTCAATCATATAAAAATGTCACACATAGGAAGAAGAAACCACCTAAATATAAAAATGTTCCAACCTGTAACAAGATCGAACTGGGTTATGTTGATGAGGCTAGATCTCCCAATAACTGGTTTGACATTGATTCTGGTTTTACTGTTGGGAATGTTTCTATTTCTGATTTTGATGGAGTCAGGGTCCTTAGAGGGGATCTAATCGTGCATGTCATGCATCCATCATTATTCTTTCCATTAACATCCGAGGTTTGGGAGCGACCCCAAAATTACGCTCCCTCAAAGGTATTGTTCGGGTTCATAAACCCTCTCTAATCATTTTACAAGGAATGATGGTTTGCAGAGATAAGGGGTGGGAGGAAATGTTGTCTATGTGCCCTGCATGGCATGTAGTTGCAACTAATGTTATTGCATTATTTGTTGGTTTTGGGGGTTATCTGGGATCCAAAAACTATTCAAATGCAGGCATTTATGTCATGTGTAGGGATTATTATGGTTAGACACCTAATGTGAAACGGTCAAAGGGTCTGAATTTTCAATTCATATGCTCCATATGTGGGGCGTAAACTATTTTGGGACCAAGTTGCATAATCTGGAATCCTTCGATTAAGTTCCATGATCATCGCGAGGGATCTTAATTTTTCGATGGGGAGGGAAGATATTTGGGGACAAAAGTCTATAATTGATAGTATGGCTACAGATTTCATAGGTTTGATGGAGGATTTTTCCCTATTGGATGTGACACCAGATCCTCTTGTCCCCACTTGGAGGAATGGGAGAACTAGTGAGGAGGGTATCTCAAAAAGAATGGATAGGTTTCTGGTTAATCAGACTATGGTTAATCATCTGACATATTTAAGATCTTATATTATTCCTGCATTTATTTCTAATCACTTGCCCATTATGTTGACATGGGACGAAGCAGAATAGAAGAGATCATAACCCTTTAAATTCAACCTGAAATGGCTTAAAATGGATGAATTTGGGGATCTGGTCTGAAATGTTTGGTCTTGGTCATTGCTTCCTCCTCCATAGAATCACATTACATCCATATGCCAAAATCTTAGAGAGTTGAAAAGGGTCACTCAGGAATGGATTAGGGGGATGAAGGAGGGCGAAACTAAATCTCATAGGGAGATTGACATTTTCTTATGTTATTTCAATGATCCTCAGGACCCATTATTCTTCTTAGAGGAATACTGACACAGGATCATTGAATTGGAGTGTAAGAGAAGGTACATTCTTCGTTCATGGGAAGAATACATATGCATGAAGAGCAGGGCGACATGGATAAAATTTCGAGATAAAAATACAAGATATTTCCACGCATATTTCGATGCAAGTAAACAGATCAATTCCAAAAGGAGGATAAGAGATGATGTCAAAAACATATTTAGTTCATAGAGATCTATTGAACAAGCAACAATCACACATTTGAAAGGCCAATTCTCGACACAAGAGACATATTTCTAGTCGCAAATGAATTTCATCGAAGAAGTTCCAAACATGTTCACATCAGAGGATAATGACAGATTGGGACAACCAATCACAAGGGAAGAATTAACGAAGATATTGAAGGAATGTGCAAAGGAGAAAAGTCTAGCCTCAGATGGGTGGGGGGTTGAACTTTTATTCACTTCATTGATTTGATGATCCCGGATTTGTTGGCAGTAGCTCAAGAATCTAGGATTCACGGGTGCATCTCGGGGGCCATAAATGCGACTTTCATAGCATTAATGATCTGATAATCACCCTATGAGTGAAATCAGTTGAAGTTTTATTAAACAAAAGGTATTACAGACTCATGTGCTGGTGTTTGTTCTATGTTATTTAAGCAACAGATCGATCAGATTGCCAATACACAGACATTTTAAATGGAAAGACAACAGAGAAATACAGCAGGCAACCACAAAGACACAAGCAATTTTAATAAGGAGTTCACCCTGTTCTCCAGGGCTACGTCTCCGGTCTAGCTTTCAGTGGTGGCCTTGTTTTATTATGTCTTTAAACAGAGAATTACAATACAGGGACTCAATGTGAGTTCTCCTGAAGCAGGTTTTGCTTGGCAGGGTGGTTCTTGGATTCCCCAAGCCACTGGAGTACACAGTCTCTTCTTCCCACCAGCTCTGTGACCTTCTGGTCTATAGTGGTAAGAGCCCAACATGGTGCTCAGCCTGAACAGATCCCTCTATGGGGTGGCTCGAATCTCTCAAGCTCGGTGGTGCTCGATGTTGCTACTGCGTCAGCTCGGCCCTCTGTCTCTTCCTATTTTTCTCTTACTTTACTGCCTTCTTCTCTATGTATTCCGTCCTCCTCTCGGGATTCTAGTCTTTTTTTTCTTCATCTCTCGGACCTCACTCCGACCTTTTCTTTGTATTTTGTCTCTATTCATGGCTTTTAGCCATTCGTTTCCATGCCTATTCGGTTCCTCTTCCGCCTATGTTGATTCGCCTTCTGCAGCTGCGTTGGGAGTTCCCTGTTCGACGTCAGCATAAACGCTCAGGGAGTGGCCATGTGTCCTCATCTGAACAGCACCAGCCTGCTCGTCGGTTTGTTTCTTCGTCGTGGATGCGTTCTTCCTCCACCGTGGCGGTCAAATGGATTCCAAATCCCTTTAGAACGTGGCTTAATTCCCTGTCGATCGATTCCACTTCCTCCATCAGGCGCAATCTCAGCCGTCCAATCTGGGCTCCTCCAGATCCAACGTCATACGCACGTCCCGCGGGGTTGACTTGCTCGACCGATAACGTGCGATCAACGACAGTTTTCTCCCACCTCCGCCGCCACGCGTCGATCGTTGAGTGGGATCGCTCCGCTCTTCTCCAAAACCGTTTACCATTTGAGGGCACCCCAATCAATACCACCAGTTTCCAGAGTGCGAGTCCTGCCTTTGTCCTTTTAGCGCTATTCGTTTCTCCGCCCATGGTTCTCCAGCTCCTAACATGACCGAGTGCTTAAGGCTCCTCCATTTCGACCCTGTTCGCCCAGCGATGCATCAAAAATCACCTCCTTTTCCCGATTCGAGGCTCCTAGGGGCTACTTTGACCTCTTGCGCAGTGTCCATGGGCCTCGTTTAGCATGCTTTGATTGAGGTCCTCGTCGTTCCACGCTGGCTGCCATTGCCACTGGTTCAAGGTAGGGTGCTTTTGATAGCAGGTAACCTCGCCAACCCAAAATCTCAGTCTACCATGCATATAAAAATGCAATTCCAAATTCATCTCAACTCATTAGCCATTCCCAATCATACAAGTGGAAGCTTAAAAATTTATCTTCAGAAAATGATTATCACTTTATGGTTATGAACCCATTCTCATGTTTAAACTAGCAAATTAATACCACTGTTCGGACTCAGGGTTGCAAATATATGTGCGCCTTTACCTTTTTAAACTTGCCAAACTGTGTGAAGACCCACACGTTCTATGATGACATCGGTCCATACTTATGCAAGAACCCGCCTTTGTTTGATGCGCACCCCATCATGATTCCATTCCGCGATTCCACTGTTTGCTACACAGCTTCTTACCCGCTCAATGATTTACAATTCTGAGCAATCAACTTCCAAATAGATTTTTCCATTCTGTATCATTCACCGACTGGCGCTTTCAACATCGAATCAAGTTCACCAACATTAACATTGCACTGCCCAACACATATCCAAACTTCACTTTCGCACTATCAGACAATTTAAACTTACTTTCTCTGTGCCTTCATGAGACCATACAGCTCCATTTTTGCGGTCAAATAAGAACATTAGTACTACAATATTTCACTCACCAAATCTGTCATTTTCATTAATGGCTTGTTCCTCCGGTTTGCTCTTTGGTGCTACACCACATGCATTCAATTATATATTTGCCCAGCTAAGATTAAGTTTCCAATGCCCACAACTCACCTTCGTTCTTGGATTAATTATACAAGTACCTATTCCATTCAACGCCTCAAGAGACCAACCACGACTTTTATATAAGTTGACCGATACAAGGACGACTTGCCTTGCGTTCTCCAATGACAGACTTTCTTGTCATTCCGCTTTTCAAATATTTAGACGTTCTCACTGTGGAGTCAACCTCATCTCTATAGCTGATTCAGTTTGCTCAACACTCTTTTCTGCATTCTGTTCAATCGATTGCTCTCCCGTATTTCACAAATCGACTTCTAAACCTTCTCACATTTCTACAATTGAATCATCAACACGCCTTTCATGATTGATGCTTCGAATTTCCATTTAAACTTATGGAAATCGATGTGGGTATTACATTTCAATTGTGTGCTGTCTGCAAATCTTCAGAAAGTCGACATTATTTAAACAATATCGATTTTCCCTACAGAGCTTTGTCTACTACAATTAATAACATCGATTCTTTCAACTTATGTGCAGAGTCACATCACAAAGGTTATTAAAATCAACGTATTCATACAAATCAAATTCAGGTCTGCTTAAGATTGTGTCTTGTGGCTTCAAGCGCTAAATCAATAGCGATTACTGCAATCGATTATACGCAAGAGAACTGGTTCAACATAAAGCTATAGCCTCAAAGGTATTAGAATACCATCATTCACACAGAGATTTAAAACCATTTAAATTCAATTATGGATTGCAGTTTTCACACAAAATGATGTGGATTCAAGCATATCGAATCATTTCTTCATATATTGAACACATAACTTCAATAATGGCATAAACTTCAGAACATCAAACGATGTATTAATACATACACTACTTACATAAAATCTCCTTCCTTGGCCTGATTTCCAATCGATGGCCCTTTACAATTGCCCGAAGGCTTCCAAGTAGAACCCCTACTCTCTACTCACACTCTCACTCTCTCTTCAACTATTCCAGTGCCTTTTCCTCACAAAAACCACTCATATTTATACACAAATAATGCATTTAATTCACTCCAAAAGTCTCTCCACCCAATTCTCAACTAAATCTATATTTTAGGTGTGGACTCAACAAAGTCCCATACATAGTATTCCTAATCCCAAATTTGGCTCCTAATCTATTTCTCTCATATCCTTTTAATTAATAAAAGAATATTTACAAAATCCTCACTTATATAATTTATCTAACAATTTAATTAATAAAATAATAAAAATGTCACACCCCCTTTATTTACATCATTAAAATGAAAATTGGCCTTGATGCTCCTACATTAGACTCCAAAGGTTGAAATTTAACATGATCGCTTGATCATGTGTTCGAATCTGTGTATGCCTGGATCCCATATCTTGTGCTGCAACTTTCCACTTGTCGCTGCTTCTCTCTGTTGTTCTTCTCCAGGTTTCCTCACTCTATGCTGCATCGCCTCAGTGACTAGGCTTTCACAATCTTCTGTTGTCTTGCTTTTGCTGCTTCTCCTTTGTTTTACTATTGCTGGCCTCTTCCGGGATACTTTCATCATCAGTCTTATGATCCTTTCATTCTCTCGGTCCAATAAATCTCCCGGCTGTTGATTTCTTGCTGTCTGCTGAGCTAAGACAGCTTGCTCAGTTTTTACTCTCTCTATCTGCACTGTCACTTGCTGACTTCTTGCTTCTATGCTTGTTTCTGTTTTGACTGCCACCCGATCATCCATGCCCTCTTGTCTTCTCGAACAGAAAACTTCTTCTCCCTTCATTTGACTGCTCAACTGAGTCAAATGTTCTTCAGTACCAATACCTGCATTCACAAAACACTTGTTAAAATAAAAATCATAAGGCCTCAGTGCCTTACTTCCCATTGCCAGTATTTCAGTATGCTGATCCCAATCATTCTTGAGACTATCACTTAGTCTCTCCTCAACATCATCTTCTCTGAGAATGCCTCTGTGTTCTGGTTCATAAAAATGAACCTCTTTATTTTCATTCATCTCTGTCTTTATATTTTGAACACTTATCTTCTGTACTTCTAGTCTCTGCTCTAGAACACTTAATTCATGCCATAAACTTGTCATCTCCTTTGAGAAACTTTATGTGCAATCTTCAATACTTTCACAAGCCAAGCTCTCTGTTGTCACCATCTCAGCATCTGTTATCAGAACATAATTCTGATTCTCAACTCCTGCAATAAACTCAATTATCTGTCCATCACTTAATCAAAACAAATTGTCATTATCAGCATTTATAACAAATTGATCATCATCATGTATCATCCCTGCATTCATACACAACTTTTCAGTTTGAAAACTACAAGTTTCAACTGTTGGTTCATATACCAGCTCCTCAAGCTGATCCTTTTCTTCATTGACAAGAACTTCTTGTGCTGTAACAACGAAAGCATCACTGCTTTCTTCTTCAAAGTACTTATCTCCTGAAAGATTCTTTTCCATGCTGGTGACAGCTTCACAAGATTGCGCATCCTCCTCAACACTTTCACCAGCTCTTGACCAATCATCAACTGGTCTTTCTCTTTCTACACCAATATTTCGATTAGACTCCTCTGTCTTCATTTCCTCCTGAAATCTTGCTATCTCAGCATCGATCTGAACAGTATTAAGATTCAAATCTTCTTGAACAAACTCTAAAGCTTACTCATCTCCTTGTATTGTACCTACAAAACATACACAACTCATTAGTTTTAAAACTACAAGACTTTTCAGTCTTGACTGCTCCCTCCAGCACTTCCCTTTGAACAAATCTGCATGTGGAATTTTCAAATTCCATCTCTGGCTCAAGAACTCTAAGTCCTTTCTTCAATAAGGCAATCACACTTTGCCTCAACTTCACCTGCAATGGTTTCCAAATCACTCTCTTTCCCTTTAGTGGAAAAATCCATCCTCCTTTCTGATTTTCCTGCTCTTGCAGCCATTCTTCTAGTACCTGCAATTGTACCTTCATTACTGCAATCTCTCTTTCTCGGACTTCGTTAGTCATCTCACCTCTGTGGCATTCTTCTGAACCTCTTTTCTGATCCTCCATGATCATCTTTTCCATGAGTTTCTCACTCACCATGAGTTTCACTAGCCTCAGCAACAACAAGCTCTCCTCACTCAGTCTTTTGGTAAGTACTGGTTCACTGCCTCTAGAACCTCTTGAGCATTCTCCTCTGCTCCCTCTCTAGGCTATCTCCTCAACTCACCTTCTTCTTCAGGACACTGCAATTGTCCTCCATATCCAGCCTTTAGTTGAATGTCAGGTTCACTGCCATCATCTTGTCTGCAACCACAAACTTCAATCATAATTTCAAATCAGAAAATCATCTCACCTTTAAGATCCTGCATGATCTTGTCCTCCATTCACTTCTGCCATCCTATTCACTACAATTATGTAGCTTGCATATCAGATTAAAACACATTCAAATAAAACACTTCAGTTCTCAACAGAACTTTCCTATCCTCATTCAGAAAACAAACATCTTCAACAGAGCATTCCAGCTCTGATACCAAAATGATAGCGGGTAACCCCGCCAACCCAGAATCTCAGTCTACCATGCATATAAAAATGCAATTCCAAATTCATCTCAACTCATTAGTCATTCCCAATCATACAAGCGGAAGCTTAAAAATTTATCTTCAAAAAATGATTATCACTTTATGGTTATGAACCCATTCTCATGTTTAAACTAGCAAATTAATACCATTGTTCAGACTCAAGGTTGCAAATATATGTGCGCCTTTACCTTTTTAAACCTGCCACACTGTGTGAAGACCCACACGTTCTATGATGACATCTGTCCATACTTATGCAAGAACCCACCTTTGTTTGATGCGCATTCCATCATGATTGCATTCCGCGATTCCACTGTTTGCTACACAACTTCTTACCCTCTCAACGATTTACAATTCTGAGCAATCAACTTCCAAATCGATTTTTCCATTCTGTGTCATTCACCGACTGGCGCTTTCAACATCGAATCAAGTTCACCAACATTAACATTGCACTTCCCAACGCATATCCAAACTTCACTTTCGCACTATCAGACAATTTAAACTTACTTTCACTGTGCCTTCATGAGACCATGCAGCTCCATTTCTGCGGTCAAATAAGAACATTAGTACTACAATATTTCACTCACCAAATCTGTCATTTTCATTAATGGCTTGTTCCTCCAGTTTGCTCTTTGGTGCTACACCACATGCATTCAATTATATATTTGCCCAGCTAAGATTAAGTTTCCAATGCCCACAACTCACCTTCGTTCTTGGATTAATTATACAAGTACATGTTCCATTCAACGCCTCAGGAGACCAGCCACGGCTTTTATATATGTTGACCGATACAAGGAAAGCTTGCCTCACGTTCTCCAACGACCGACTTTCTTGTCATTCCTCTTTTCAAACATTTAGACATTCTCATTGTGGAGTCAACCTCATCTCTACAGCTGATTCAATTTGCTCAGCACTCTTTTCCACATTCTGTTCAATCGACTGCTCTCTCGTATTTCACAAATCGACTTCTAAACCTTCTCACATTTCTACAATTGAATCATCGACCCGCCTTTCATGATTGATGCTTCGAATTGCCATTTAAACTTATGGCAATCGTTGTGGGAATTACATTTCAATTGTGCGTTGTATGCAAATCTTCAGAAAGTCGACATTATTTAAACAATATCGATTTTCCCTACAGAGTTTTGTCTACTACAACATCGATTATTTCAACTTATGTGTAGAGTCACATCATAAAGGTTATTAAAATCAACGTATTCATACAAATCGAATTCAGGTCTGCACAGGATTGTGTCTTGTGGCTTCAAGCGCTAAATCAATAGCGATTACTGCAATCGATTATATGTAAGAGAACTGGTTCAACATAAAACTATAGCCTCAAAGGTATTAGAATACCATCATTCACGCAGAGATTTAACACCATTTACATTCAATTATGGATTGCAGTTTTCACACAAAACGATGTGGATTCAAGCATATCGAATCAGTTCTTCATATATTGAACACATAACTTCAATAATGGCATAAACTTCAGAACATCAAACGTTGTATTAATACATACACTACTTACATAAAATCTCCTTCCTTGGCCTGATTTCCAATTGGTGGCCCTTTACAATTGCCCGAAGGCTTCCAAGCAGAACCCCTACTCTCTACTGACACTCTCACTCTCTCTTCAACTATTCCAGTGTCTTTTCCTCACAAAAACCACTCATTTTTATACACAAATAATGCATTTAATTCACTCCAAAAGTCTCTCCACCCAATCCTCAACTAAATCTATATTTTAGGTGTGGACTCAACAAAGTCCCATACATAGTATTCTCAATCCCAAATATGGCTCCTAATCTATTTCTCTCATATCCTTTTAATTAATAAAAGAATATTTACAAAATCCTCACTTATATAATTTATCTAACAATTTAATTAATAAAATAATAAAAATGTCACACCCCCTTTATTTACATCATTAAAATGAAAATTGGCCTTGATGCTCCTGTATAAGCTTTTGATCGTTGTTTTTGGAATTTTTAGAGATTCGTCCCGACTTGATACAGTCATGGTTCTTTGCCAGTCTTTAATGGATCCAATTCAGATCACGGCCTTCCCACTGAAAGAGCTTTTGGACCACCAAAAGTTGGTTCTCTTCAAGCATTGACTAAGTGAGGAAACTATTGTCTCACTTGCCCAATCTCAATCCACTTCGCACTACTCGGCTTCGAACCTTTAAGCCCAATCCTAAGGTATTCCACTTGTCCACTGCACATCATCCTTACCTTCCTGTATAGCACTGTGTCTTCCCATAATTCACTAAGATATTCAGGTAGTAGGTCATCAACAGAAGGTAATTGACTCTGCTCTTCAGGGTCCTTAATCATTGAAGGTTCAAACAACCTCAAGCAATCTGCGTTCACGACTGAGTAGATGTGCATGTAAGCTGGTAGATCAAGGCAAAAAGCATTTTTACCAATCTTCTAAAGTATCCTGAAGGGTCCATACCTGATAGGTTTTAGCTTTTTACTTTCACCTTGCATCCTGTCCTTGTTGATATACAACCAGACTTGGTCACCAACTTGAAAACTATGCTCCATTTGATGCTTATCGTGCCTAGCCTTGTACTTGACCTGACTCTTTTCCAGTTGTTCCTGTACTGCCTGGTGGATCTCCTGGATCTGTTCAATGAACCTAGTTGCCTTGTCCACATCAATGTGTCTATCAACCATGGTATCTTTACCAAAGACAAAATCCAAAGGAGACCTGGGTATGAAACCAAAACAAGTCTCAAAAGGAGATCTCCGTGTAGAAGAGTGTTTGGCTCTATTGTAAGCATGCTGCACATAACACAAGTGTTCATCCCAAAGCTTAGGATGTTTGCTGCAATATCCTCTTAGTAACTGGATCACTGTCCTGTTAACTACTTCTGTCTAGCCATCTGTTTGTGGATGAAAAGCTGTACTTTTCTTTAATTTGGTGTCCATTAGTTCCCATAGACTTGACCAAAACTTCCCCACAAATCAGGTGTCTCGATCAGATACAATAGAAGTGGGTAAT
>APFE031214215.1:159237-180184 GCA_000404065.3 Pinus taeda | reverse complement strand
TAGACTTTTCCACGCACATCACAAAGCCATTTGAGCATTGAAAAATAGTAGAGGAATCGAGGTTATAGTGGGAACGATGAGCTTAAGAAGATCGCAGTTGATCAGCGTGCAGTAAATAGGTGGGTTAACAACAACATTCGCCAATTCTATCTGGCCACTAACATCAAATACATCGCAGTCGACAACGAATTTATTTTGACTAAAAATTGCCAACATCTTCTCGTTCCTACTATAAAAAACATTCAAACTGCAATCTAGAATGCCAATTTACGGGACTCCATAAAGGTTTCCACCACCCACGCCACATCTGTTCTGGGAAATTCATACCCTCCCTCTCAGGGAGAATTCACAAATGCACTGAAGACCAACATGAGCGATGTACTTAAGTTTTTGGCAGAGAATGGGTGTCCTTTCATGGCTAATGTGTATCCCTACTTCAGATACATTTACAACAATTCCCAAATCTCCTTAGACTCGACTTTGTTTAGATCCTCGAATCACATGGTGAATGATGGATTTCAGCTCTATAAAAGCTTGTTTGATGCATTGGTGGATTCTCTAGTTTCAGCTATGGAGAGATTGGGATATTATGATATCCCCATCATCATAACTAAGAGCGAGTGGCCTAGATGGCACATTGAGACATAGATTTTCGATCTTTTCAACAAGAATAAGGATGTGAAGGTTGAGGAGGACACAGAATGTGATAGCCCTAACCCTAGTTTACTCATGAAATGTCATAACCCCAACACTAGTTTCCTCATCAAATGCAATGTAAATGTTTATACAAAATATATTAAAATAGGTTGAGTCAAAAGGGAAATTGATTCTAGAGGAGGTTAGGGAGGTTGATTTCTTGGGACATATATGGATTCTTTGTGCACGAAATTTGAACTGTTTTAAAAGCCATTAAAGGTTGGTGGGTGTGTTTTAAATGGACTGGTTTTTTTAATTTAATTGGGATGCAAGAGAAGTACGCAAGCCCATGCTCCCATGGAAACACTTACAAGGCAGAAAGGACAAGAAATTTATCATCTTTTTCATGCATTGGAACAAGAATTTGATCATCATTCAACATTCAATAAGAGAGAGGAGGAGCAACAAAGGAGAATTGCAACAAGAAAAGGAATACATGGATATAAAATCGGTTGGAAAGGTTGGTAGGAGGAAGATCTCTCCTTGGTGAGGAACAATGGCCTCTCGGTTTCGTCACTAGTACAAGAGGGGCCAAAATATGACGGTTATTAGTCGGAGATGTGACTTATTGGTGTTGGCGTCAGTTGTTTGACACATCGGTGCTCATCAAATCGTTGCTGGAATTTTTTCGAATAGTCGACAATTGATGCTTAGAATATATTGTTGATAATATTGAAACCCTATGCTACTTAGGGTTTGCAAGTCTAACAATATTTAGGTTTTTTGGTAATACTTTGGTAGAACCCTAATCTTTTAGGGTTGTTATAAAACCTTAAACATTTAGGGTTTGTGAATTAATGAAAACCTAGTCAAAATTGCTAAGATTTAATGTTTCTATCCATGCAAAAGATTAGTATGAATGAAACCCTACATGTAAACTTGCTGGTTCTAGGGTTTGTAACAAAACCTAGTAAAGTTTGTCATGAAATTCTAAAAAGCATATTGTTGAAACCCTATATGTGCAATATTTGATTTTATGGGTGTTGAGTCTAGTTTCTGGGACTTAAAGAATTGCTTTCGTTATTAAGTTGTTAATACCTACGATTTCACTTTGGAATCTAGTGATTATGTCAAAAAACATAGCATAAGATCTCGAGTTGGATATGAAAGATTATTCAAGATTAAGCTATGAAAGTTTTACTACTTATGATTGATACTTTTTTCATGTTGATATGGTAACCCTGTACTGATCTCATACTCCTATATATTTGTATTTGGTTACTAGATTTGCAGCTACACAGCCTTCAAAATGTTGAAGATGTTAACCTATCTTGAAAATGACTTAATGATGAGCATGATGAAAATAAGAACTTAATAAAGTTTATTTTTAAGTTAAGGGGGATCTTGGATACCTTCCATGAGTTCATAAGATGTTTATAATCAAGTTGAAGAAGATTTGAATGTTTTATTGAAAAATGCAACAAGATAAATGAGCAACATCAAGATAACTGAAGACCCCTAAGGTTCGTATTAACGTATATATGTATTGAAAGGTTATTGCTAATTGGGATTTTGGAAGCATGCTTGACTAATGGATATATATGTAGTTTATAGGGAGAGATGTTAGAATTTGGGGCTGAGCTCCTAATGCTTGGGAGGACATTTGGTCGGCTCGTGTGTTATCCTAAATTAGGGAGGGTGGCATTGGTCATAGAGCCCTGGCCTTGGATACACACCTAGATCCATCGATTGGTGTTAAAGTGGAAGATTGATTGTACCTATAGTGGTTGAAGCTTGGAATAGACCTTAGACCCACCTGGCTAGATACCATGGTCAAGTATCTAATTCGAAAGTGTTGGGGTGATGTATGATTCTTTATATTTGTAGCATTTCATTTTGATTTCATCCTTGTACCTATATGTAAAAATTATGAATACCTCCCTAGTTAAAGGGAGTGTTGAAGAATGTAACTAGTGTTGGTCTTCATAATTGTATTTGAGTCAGAATAAAGAAAATAAAATTATTTTTTTTGACTTATTAAAGCATGGGTTTCATGCTTGGGTCAGTGGTCAATAGGTTAAGCCTCCATTGTAGGCTTCTAATATTTTTGTTGAGTCAAAGTCATCATTTTTGTAAGAGACCCTTCTTGGGCTCTTTAAGGTCAAGAAAAGAAAAAAAAAGTGTCTAAATATATCCTCCACCAAATCAGTTCCTTCTTCCAAAAGGATTACCATTCATCCTTCAAAGTTGGCCTCTAAACAGAAGATAATCAAGTTAGCCTTCATTACAAGCCTACAAGTCAGCGTCAAGTCAAATTGTTCATGTCAAGTCAAATATAAAGTGACCAATAAGTATAAATAGCCTACTATTTCACTGTTTAAAGGAGAGAAGTGAAGCATTCATTCAAGAAGTAAGAGAAACTATTACATCACTGAGAAATGTAGAGGAAGTCGAGAATCTTAGAATACTATTACAGAGAGGAAGCCAAAAATGTGAATTCCGTAAACAATTATAGGAAGGTTGGAGTTCCTTGTTGCAAAGATGATTACAGAAAGGGATGAGACTATTTCAGAAGGAAGGTTGATATTTCTGAAGTAGGAAGGTCGAGATTTCTGAAGTAAGAGGGTCAAGAATATTGCAGAAGGAGGGTCGAAATTTTGAAGTTGAAACAGAAGGATCTAAAAACCATGATTGCAAAGATAATTGTAGGAGGAACTATTCTGGTGGTTGGAGTAAGTCTACTTATTTAGTCAAAGGGTCAAGTGCGTCTCAACCTTATTTAATCTACTAGAGAAAGAGTTGACATGGTTTTCTCCTTCATAGGGATTTTTCCCTGGTAACTATGCTCCTACATCTTGTGTTATTTTCTTTGTGATCTTCATGTTGGAATTTATTTTATGAAAGGAGCCCTAACATAATCAACATATAATTTCACAAGTAAATGTCAAGATAATAGAAATCAAATTGAAGAATCTAACTCACATAATTCCCTAGATTTCTCAACAAATCAGAGGTATTGGACCTCATTTGAGTCACACAAGTAATTCGGTCTCTTCAAGAATTCGAAGGAAAATTCAAAGCGAGTACGAGGTGAATGATATCAAGGAAAGAAAGGTCTATTTTTTGGCTTGTGCATTAATCCTTTGTTTTTAAAGCTCGCACATATGGGAAGAAAGTTATCTCTACTCCGATTTTGAGTTATAGAAGAGCAGGAGATTGAGTTATAGAGAGAAGAATTATTGTTTGGGTGTCTGGCCCATGACTTGGTGAGTTGTCTTGATCAAAAGTCTTGGAAGTCTTCCTTGGATTTCAATAAGAAGAGAATCTTTTGCGTTTTTCCCCTATGGAGGGTTTTTTCCCTGGCCTAGAGCCTATTTCTAATGTTCTTGTTTGCATTTTGATCTTCTTTATTGGCATTGTCTTGATGATGAACATTGTTATGCAACCAACTCATAAAATAGAAGAAAGAGATAGATCAACGACTTCAAAAGTACCCTCTTTGAGGGGGAAACCTCCTTTGCATTACACAAATGAACAATTCTTGGATGATGTAAATGACAATACCTCCTTTTATATATAGGAGTCTAAGGGGTCACAATATAATCAGAGCCAACATAACAATAATAATGTAAGGGAACAACAATAATAATAGTGGGCTTTTATGGGGCACAATAATAACAATATGGGAACATGGCAAACCAATAATGATAAGGGGCTACAATGACAATAATAATAAGGGTATACACTAGTATTATAGGAACCTAACATGCCCCTCTCCTTCAAAAAATGTTGTCCTTAACGCTTGAGTAGTTCTAGGTGCTTCTATATAAAATTCTCATCCTCCCATGTGGAATCTTCAGCAGGTAAGTTCTTCCACTTGAAGAGATAATCTAAAATTGATTGATTTCATAGCTATCAAGTTTTTTCTGTGATTGTTTTAGGTTTCAATGTGATTTTTCCTTCCTCTTCAAGTTCTGGCAATATTGTTTGATCTGGGAGCTTGTAACCTATAACCTTCGTTAAGCATGAAACATGAAAAACTAGGTGCATTCAGGAAGATGCATGAAGCTCCAATTTGTATGCCATAGTACCAATGTTTTGCAACACCTTGTACGAACCATAATACTTAGGCGATAATTTATTATCCTTCTTAGCTTTCCAGAGGGACATTTGTTTGTATGGTTGTAGTCGTAGAAATATCCAGTCACCTACATCAAAACTTCTTTTGTTGTGATGTTGATGTGCCTATTGTTTCATTCTATACTGCGCCAAAGTGAGGTTATGCATTAAGAGTTGGAGAACTTGTTGTTGATTCTTGATGTGATCTTCCACTGCTTGAACCTTAGAATTTTCTCTTAAATATGATGTGATGGACAGTGGATGATATTTATAAAGTGCCATAAATGGGGTCATTTTTGTTGCAGTATGGAAGGAAGTGTTATACCACCATTCAACCAAAGGCAACCATTTGACCCATTGTGTTTGTTTATCAGATACAAAGAAAGGAAGATATTCTTCCAAACATTTGTTCACTATCTCAGCTTGCCCATCAGATTAAGGATGATAAGATGAGCTATGACCTAACATAGTACCCACACAAGAAATTAATTTTGTCCAAAAATTTTGAGTGAAAATGGTATCTTCGTCGCTTACAATAATCTTTAGGTTTCCATGTATCTTTTGAATTGTTTCCATAAATGCAGTAGCAATTGTACTGTCTTTAAATGGATGAGATAATGAAAAAAAGCATGCATACTTGGTAATTCTATCAACGACCACCATGATGACACTCTTTCCTCTTGGATTGTATTATATTCTTTCCATGACTACTCCATGTAGTTAATCGGCGGGTTAGAGGGGGGGTGGAGCCCCCCTTCATTGCATTGATTGTGTAGCAGGGGGGGTCACAGGGAGTTTGAGGCGTACCCGTAACCCCACTTGATGGGATCTGGGGCAACACCCCGTAAATTTTTGGTTTTGGACCCTATGTTAGGATGAGCGGACCCACTTATGGTTTTGTGCATGATTTTTGCACATGTTTTTGGACGCGATGGTTTTCGGTCCATGGTATTGGATGCGATGGTTTTTGGTCCATGGTATTGGACACGATGTTTTTCGGTCCATAGTATTGGATGCTTCAACATGTATAAATATGTATTACAACATTGAAAGGAACATAATGAAAAATCAAGCTGGTAGTCCCGGTTTTGGGATCTAGGGGAAAATCTTTGTGTATATGTGTTTTATGTGTTATGCTTTTGCATTGTTTATTTTCTATGTTTTAGAATTCATATGCAGGTAATTTTTGTATGGGGTTAAAACCTACATTTGGTGTCAGAGTTGTTTTTGCTTAAAGGGGATGCCTTTGTTGCTGAGGGTTTTTGGTTGGGCTTGTGGTAGACCTTGTTCAGTGGGAGATATGCGAGATCGATTCTATTGGTGAAAGAAGATGGCGAGCAGTGGAAAGATAGAGATCGAGAAATTTAATGGTCAGAGTTTTGAGTTGTGGAAAATCAAGATGGAGGATCTGTTGGTGGATAAAGACCAGTGGATCGCGGTAGATCCCGGTACTAAACCAACGGAGTGTCCGATGAAGAATGGAAGAAGTTGGATCGGAAGGAAAAGAGCACAATACGATTATGTGTCTCAAATTTAATATTGCTGAATGTATCAAGGGAAGCTACGACAAAGGTTTTGTGGGACAAGTTAGGGACTTTGTACCAATCTAAGTCTCTGGTGAATAAACTATTCCTGCAGAAAAAGTTGTATAACCTAAGGATGAAAGATGGAGACTCAATGACAGAGCATCTGAACGCATTTAATACTGTGGTAAGTCAGTTAGCATCTGTTGATATTAAAATTTCAGACGAAGATAAGTGCATCAATTTGTTGTGTTCTCTACCAGATTTGTGGGATAGTCTAGTTATTACAATAGGTAGCAATGCAACTGCCTTACAATTTAATGAAATAGTTTCATCCTTACTGACGGAGGATATGAGATGGAAAAATATGGAGAGCCAGAATGGTGATGCCTTGTCTGTATGAGGATGGTCCCAGAACAGAAACAAAAATAAGTCATCAAGTGGGAGATCTAAATCTAGAGGGGGATCTAAATCTCTAGGAAAACCTGTAAAGGTGGTGCATTGGAAATGCAGAAAGGAAGGGCACTACAAAAGGGACTGTAAATCTAAAGCTCCTGATAAAGGAAAGGGATCTGATGATGCTCCTTCTATAGAGGTTAAAACCACCTCAGATGAAGGTGGGGATGTGTACTTGGCTTCTTCAAGTACACATGTAGATCATGAGGCATGGTTGATTGACTTAGGAGCATCCTTTCACTTCACTCCCCATAGAGAGTGGTTCTGCGAGTATGATAAATACGATGGTGGTGATGTCTTCTTAGGGGATGATAGGAAGGCTAGAATTGTTGGTCACGGAAAAGTAAAGTTGAAGTTACAAGGTGGAAGGGTTAGAACACTTCCGGGTGTTCTGCATATTCCTACATTGGCTAGAAATCTGATTTCTGTAAGCAAGTTGGATGATGCAGGTGTAAAAACAGTGTTCGAGAAGGATACCTACAAGATGGTTTGGGGAGCACTGGTATTGATGTGGGGAGTTCGGATTGGAGCTCTGTACAAGCTGCAAGGTAGCACTGTCATTCATGGGTGTAATAGTTCTGTGGTTCCTGAAAGTGGAGCAGAAAATCTAGTGGTCTCTGGAGAGAAGACCATGCCGTGGAATGAAAGGCTTGGACATATTGGAGAGAAGGGCCTTTGAATACTTCATGGTAAAGGTATGGTAGAAGGTATGAGTAATAGCTTTTTGGATTTTGATTTTTTCGAAAATTGTGTATATGGGAAGTAGAATCAAGTGAGTTTCCCCTCTAGTAGTAAGAAGGTGAAACATATATTAGAACTTGTGCACAATGATGTGTTTGGACCTGTGAAGGTTCCATCACTAGGTAAGTCTGTGTACTATGTATCATTTATAGATGACTTCTCAAGGAACATGGATATATTTCCTTAAGAAGAAATCTAAAGCCTTTGACAGGTTTAAAGAATTTAAGGCTCTCGTGGAAAATCAGACAGAGAAGAAGATAAAGGCGTTGATGACAGATAATGGTGGAGAGTTTTACATCAAGGAATTTAAATAATTCTGTAAGAAGTGTGGTATAGCATGATAGAAGACTACTCCATATACACCTTAGCAAAATGGAGTTGCAGAAAGAATGAATAAGACGTTGACGGAAAGAGCAAGAAGCATGCTCAATGGTGCTGGGTTTGGACAAGAAGTCTGGGCAGAGGCGGTGGATACTGGACGTTACCTGGTCAGGTCACCTTCATCAATGTTGGAGGATAAGACTCCATAATAGGTATGGACTGGTAAAAAACCCTCTCTTTCACATCTAAGGGTATTTGGATGTGATGCATATGTACATGTTCCAAAGGAGAAATGAATCAAGGTGGATAGTAAATCTGAAAAGTGCATCTTTATTGGGTATAAGGATGGTTTAAAGGGTTATAAGCTTTGGAACCCAGTAACAAGGAAGGTTGTGTACATCCGAGATGTGGTGTTCAGAGAGGTGAAATATGTTATTAAACATGAAGTCCAACCAAAGGAACTTGAGAAGATAAAGTTTGAGGTTAAGGAGGAAGAATCAGACTCTACAACAGAGGAGGAATCAAAAGATGAAGAGCCACAAACTCTGTGTGTGAGAAGATCAGTTCAAGAAAGAAGGCAGCCAGAAAGGTATAGTCCATCTACTTTCTGTTCAAATTTTTCTTTATTTGTTACTAACGATGATCCCAGAACCATGAAGGAAGCTGTAGATTCAGAGGATGACTCTGGAAAGAGGCCATGGTTGATGAAATGGCATCTTTGCACAAAAATGAGGCTTGGGATTTGGTGGAGTTGCTGGCTGGAAGGAAACCCATTGACAACAAATGGGTGTTCAAGAAGAAGACAAATGCAGAAGGAAAGTTGGAGAAGTACAAAGCTCGGTTGGTAGCAAAAGGTTATTCCCAGGTGTCGCGAATTGATTTTAATGATATTTTTTCTCCTGTTGCCAAGGTAATTTCTATTAGATTACTTTTATCTGTTGTTGTTGCTTTATGATTTTGTGGTAGAACAAATGGATGTGAAGACAACATTTCTTCACGGGGATCTGGAAGAGGAAATATACATGAGGCAACCTAAAGGCTTTGCGGTGAAGGGTAAGAAAGAACTGGTATGCAAGTTAAAGAAGTCTTTGTATGGGTTAAAACAGTCACCAAGGATGTGGTATCAGAAATTTGGTACAATTATACGAGGACTTGGCTTCACCAGAAGCAAAGAAGATCACGGTGTGTATTTTAAATTAATTGGTAACCGTGTTATTTATCTGGTCTTGTATGTGGATGATATGTTGCTGGTTGGAAATGACAAAGAAATTATCTAGGATTTGAAGACCCAATTGTCCTCCAAATTCGAAATGAAAGATCTTTGTGCTGCAAACTACATTTTGGGCATGGAAATTAAAAGAGATCGAGCAAAGAGGAAGCTCTGGTTAAACCAGAGGAAGTATGTCGACACATTACTGCAGAGGTTTAATATGCATGATAGTAAACCGGTGAAGGTTCCTATTCCTATAGGTGTGAGGTTATCTGTTGAACAGTGTCCCAAGACACAAGAAGAGGAAGAGGACATGTCCCGTGTTCCATATGCAAGTGCAGTCGATAGCCTGATGTATGCGTTGGTCTGTACTAGACTAGACATTGCACATGCAGTGGGAGTATTGAGCAGGGTTATGTCAAAACCAGGAAAGGAGCTTTGGACAGCAGTGAAGCAGGTTTTCAAGTATTTGTGTGGCACTAGTGATTATGGTTTGTGCTACCAAGGAAGACCAGGATTGGATAGAGTGTTGGATATTCGTGGCTTTGTTGATGCACACTAGGCTGGAGATCTGGAGCAGAGAAAATCTACAAGTGGGTATGTGTTTAACCTATTTAGAGGTGCAGTTAGTTAGATGAGTAAGAAACAATATGTAGTGGCACTATCAACTACAGAGGCAGAATACATGGCAGTCACTCATGCAAGCAAGGAAGCAGTTTGGTTGCAGAGATTGTGTTCAAGTATGGGGTTAGTACACGGAGCTATAAGGATAGACTGTGACAGGCAAAGTGCAATTTTCTTGGAAAAGAACCCCGCATATCATTCAAAGACAAAGCACATTGATGTTCAATATCACTTTGTGAGGGATATGATAGAAGACAAAAAGGTGTTGTTGGTAAAGGTGGACACTTTGAAGAATACTGCAGGCGCATTGACAAAACTCGTGAGCTCTGAGAAGTTCTCTTGGTGTAGAGAGACAAGGGGTGTTTTAGGGCTGGAAAAATGACTAAGCTCTCTTGTGGCCCCTTGTGGAAAGAAAACAACAAGTGGAAGAATGTTAGGTTGTGTTATATTCTTTCCACGACTAGACCACGTAGTTAACCAGGGGGTTAGAGGGCGGGCAAAGCCCCCCTTTGTTGTGTCGATTGTGTAGCCGGGGCAGGGGGGGTCACAAGGAGTTTGAGGCGTACCAGTAACCCCACTTTATGGGGTCTCGGACAGCGCCCCAGAAAATTTTGGTTATGGACCTTATGTTAGGACGGGCGGACCCACCTATGTCTTTGTGCATGCTTTTCGCACATGTTTTTGAACGTGATGGTTTTCGGTCCATGGTATTGGATGCTTGGTTTTCGGTCCATGGTATTGGACGCGATGGTTTTCGGTCCATAGGATTGGATGCTTCAGCATGTATAAATATGTATTATAACATTGAAAGGAACATAATGAAAAATCAAGCTGGTAGTCCCAGTTTTGGGATCCAGGGGAAAATCTCTGTGTATATGTGCTTTATGTGTTATGCTTTCACATTGTTTATTTTCTGTGTTTTAGAATTCGTATGCAGGTAATTTCTGTATGGGGTTGAAACCTACATTTCCTTCAGAATTGGGTAAAACTGTGATAAAATCCATTGGAACCTCCTCCCAATGTTGACTTGGAATGGATACAGGTTGTAATAGACCTGGAGTCTTAATTTTCTCAACTTTATTTTGTTGGCAAACCAAACATTATGCTACAAAATTTTGTTTGAGTTGGGAATTCTTATTGAGGTATAAGCGATCTTTATACCATAATGAATCATTTTTCCAGCTAAATGTATTAGATGTATTCAGATCTTGTTGCGACTTTTGAATGAGTGACCACACTTCTTCATCATTATTCCATTCATCCCTTGCTTCATTTATCCAATTTGGCTGGATAATATAAATGGGACAAAGCAATGCTTCCACATCCTGATCCTTTCTTGAGAGTGTATCTGCAACATCATTTTTCTTCCCTTTTTTGTAGAGGATTTGAAAGTCATAACCCAACATCTTTGTTACCCATTTTTGCTACTCTTCTAAAGATAATATTTGTTCTAAAAATTATTTAAGACTATTATGATACGTTTTTACCTTGAAGTGTCTTCCCATTAGGTAAGGTTGCCATTTCTTAAGTGCATGTAGTATTTCCAACATTTCCTTCTCATAAATAGCTTTGTGTAAATACTTTCCTTTGATGGGATGACTTTTCAAAGCAATGAGTCTTGCTTCTTGCATTAAAAAAATACCAATTCCATTTCCTGAGGCATCACATTCCACAATAAAGGTTCTTGTGAAGTATGTCGTAGCTAAGACCGGTGCTTGGCACATTGCCTCTTTAAGATGTGCAAAGGCCTTCATTTCTTCTGGAGTCCAAGAAAATGCATCTTTGTTTAGTAATGTTGTTAGAGATGCTGTTATTATCCCATAATTTTTAACAAACTTGCGATAATACCCTATCAACCCAAGGAATCCTCGTAGATGCTTTATGGATGTGGGGATTTTTCATTCCTTAATTGATTTAATTTTTCTAGGGTATACGTTAACACCTTCATGAGATACAATATGACACAGATATCCCACCTCTTGTATTACAAAGAAAAATTTGGAGGATTTTGCATATAATTATTTCTCCTCCAATATTTTGAGCACCCTGTCCACATGTTGAACATGATCCTTCTAAGACTTGTTATAGATTAGTATATCATCAAAAAATACTAACACAAATTTTCTAAGGAAGGGTTCAAAAATACTAATAGTGCACCCTAAGTCCGCCAACTTGCGAGCTACTACTATATCATGCCTACACCAACACTGCTATTTCACTTTCCATTCACGTTATCTTATAGAAAGACAACGACTTGTTGGGCTCTTTGTTTTGTGGGGGTAGCCAACTCTGTAGAATGTGAAAAATTTCCCTGGTAAGATTTCCCAGACATTAATTACTCCTTTGTCTCTTCAATCTTTGTTGACATGATTAGAGACAACTTGTATGTCATTGCATTCGATAATACTACACAGAGGGGAATTTTAAGACAATTTTTTAAGACAAAATAAATCTTGTCTCTTAAAATTTTTAATATGAGGCGCTAGTAAAAAAGGTAAAGAATTAGTGGTTCTTCTTTACGCTATTCATGGGTTCTTTGGGAAGTATAGCAATGGAGGGTCACAACAACTAATGGGATTTAGGGCGTTGGAGGCTGATAACAGAGGTGCATGTTGTGACAGTAGCAATGGAGACACTTTCAATGAATGTGGATAGGTGGTAACATAGTTGGAGTACTTTTCGGGGTCTCCATAAATTGTGATTTCATATGTGTTTTTTGACTATTTTGAACACTTCTTATGTCCGTTGGTTGTTGTTATTAGCACATTGTTGTGCTGGATTAGAAACATGGATTAGATTCATGTGAAGGATTGTTGAAAAATGCAACAAGAAATTCTCAATTTGATTTTGCCTTGATTAAATTGAGAAAATTTGAATTTCCACATCAGCAGACAACTTGGATGCAATTAACTTGTATGACATGCCTTGTGTCACCCATTTTACTCAATAAATTCAAGTTGGAGGAGTTAGAGTTTAGTTAAGCAGGTGTGATTGCTAATTTGTAGCAATCAAAGTCAATTATCGCAAGTTGTTTTCAGTTAAACTAGTTATAATTGTTGGAGGAACTAATGGAAGGCTAGTTGTGCAGTGGGACTTTAGTCAAATGTAGTGATCATCTAGCTAACTGATCAGTCAGCTGAAAATAGCTAGTGCATGCAAAGAATTCATGTTCCCCGGCTATGGTGGAGATTCCACGGCAGTGTAACATTAGTTGTAGACTAGTCTTGAGCATATAGGTGTTGCATGTAGTCACATGATCAACCTTAGGAATTGCACAATCCATTTTGGGAAAAGTCCTGAATAATAGGGGCCTAATTTCTCAAGGAATTGCACAAGGAAATAGGGGCTCAAGTAGAGGCAGAAATTGACGAAGTTTGGGTTTAGGCTTCTTAGTGAGCAAAGAGATAGGTTATTCACTTACAGGTTGTGTACAATTGAGTAAACCAATTTTAATACATCTGTATTCATCAGATTGATGCAAGAAGGCATTGGAGTTTTTAGTAGATTGCTTTCCCCAGGAAAAATATTGTGTGAATGCGTTTTATTTCTTATTGCATGTCTAATTTTTTTGTTCTAAATTGTGAATTAACTTTCATAGAGCAGTAGAGTTGGTTTGTGTCTTATGATTTTGAAAAAACTTCGTGAGCAATTGCAAATATACACCATAATTTATACATCATATCATAGTAGGATTCACATTAGAGCAGGGATTTCGAATTTGTTTCTCAGGAGGTTCGAATTTGCAGTTTAGTGTACCAAGATCTCTTAAGAGCTGATAATATGACCTTCAACGGGTTGAGGCTAGAGTATGCCTTGGAAGGAAACTCTAATTTCATTGACTGGAAGGATCGCATGGAGGAGGTATTAAATGACAATGGATTGCTAGAATACATCAAGAGAGATGTAAAAAACCAACATGAATCTGATGCCCAAAACCTTGCTCAGTGGAAGAAAGTTGTAGCCAAGGTGTGGAGAGTAATATTGGAGGGAGTACGGGACCACGTTGTCAACAATCTCCATGGGTAAGAAAATCCTTATGCAATGTGGTAGGCACTGACAAATCTGTTCTAGACTAGTAGTGACCACAAACATTTGGTGCTCAAGGATAAACTTTGAAATATCAAGATGTAGAAGAATGACTTTATCCTGCAACATTTGAGGAGGTTCACATAAGTTCGTAATGAGCTTGCAGGAGTTGGTGTTACTATTTCAAAGGATGACTTGGTAAGAATATCCCTTCTAGGCCTTCCCAAGAGTTGGCATAGCTATCAAGATTAAGCGAACAGGAGGGAGAAACTACCAAATTGGGAACACTTATGGTATGATTTGGTATAGGAGAAAATAAGGCAGAATACCAAAGATGGGACCTCATCCAATGGAAAGGATGAAGAAAACTTTGCATTGGTTGGAAAAGGAAAGAAGGGAAAAGGGAAGAAATCTCAAACCAAACCAGAATACAGCCAAGGGGGAAAGAAGAAAGATTTGTCAAAAATTAAATGCTTCCATTTTCATGAATACGGGCACTATGCCACGAACTGCCCATAGGAAGAGGAAATCAAGAATACCTTAGGAGGAGTAGTAGGTGAAGCCTTGGCTTCACAGTTCGACCTTGACTTTACCCTTATCGCATGCTTGTCCAACATAGTGATGGGGAGTGTGTGGTACTTGGAATTAGGTGCATTGTTCCACATGAAAGGGTGTAGAGATTTTTTTAGTGACCTAGAGGAGAAATATCTCCAGATGCACATTGAGCTAGGGGATGATGGAAAGTACAACATGATGGTATTGGTACAGTCACCTTTCAGAGGGATCCTAGCTCCCCTCTCAGGCTCAGGGATGCCATGTTTGTTCTAAGCCTAAAGAAAAATCTCATCTCTATTGCAATTTTGGAAGATCGTGGTTGTGACATGATCTTCAACAAAGGAAAAGCATTCCTGAGACACATAGTCATGAGACAGATGAAGAATATTGAGGTTTACTTGAAGAATCTATATAAGTTAGATTTGGAAGATTGTGTTTCATTAAGCACTAAGGAAGAGAAAGTGCAGGGTCGAGATGTAGGTGAACTTTAGCACATAAGACTTGGCCATTTGCATCATGGCACCTTGAATATTATACAACAAATAGCCACTAGCCTCCCTAAAGGA
This sequence comes from Pinus taeda, assembly GCA_000404065.3. NCBI lineage: Eukaryota > Viridiplantae > Streptophyta > Pinopsida > Pinales > Pinaceae > Pinus > Pinus taeda. Next base: position 165,407 of record APFE031214215.1, on the reverse strand, counting down.
GCACTTGAGCAACACGATGTATGCAAAGGATGTACCTTGGGGAAGTACATAAAATCCGCATTCCATGATCGGGACAAAAAGGCACATGCAGTCCAAGAAAGGATCCTCTCTGATGTTTATGGAGATTTCTCGATAGCCTCCACTATCAAACAAAAATATTTTGTCCTTTTTATTGATGACCTCTCACATAAGTGTTGGATCTCTTCATGTGGAAGAAATATGAGACATTCTCCAAGTTCGTAGAATTCAAGGCATTGGTTGAGAAGAAAACTAGCAAGAAGGTGAAGGCTCTCAGGAGAAATAATGGAGGTGAGTATGTGTTGAATGAATTTAAAAATTTATGTGTGAAAGAAGGCATTCGACAAGAGTTGATAACACCCCACAACCCACATCAAAATGGGGTGGTTGAGAGAAAGAACCGTAGCATTTTGGGAGCAACCAGGGTCATGTTGTACAACCAAGGCGTACCTCTGCATTTGTGGGTTGAGGCATGCAATACAATAGTCTGTTTGCAGAACCGAAGTCCTCATTGGATTCTTGGCATAATTACACCAGAGGAGGCTTTCTCGGGAAGAAAGCCGAATGTGTCACACTTCAAGATTTTTGAAGCCTCTGTTTACTGCCCTGTCTCCAAAGAATCAAGGAATAAGATTTAGTTGACCATGGAATTGGGGGTATTTGTGGGTTACACAGAAACTCCCCACAACTAACATGTGTACTTGCCATCACTCATAATGATAATTGTGTGAAGGGATGTAAATTTTGATGAGGAGAAAGCTATGTGGTGCTCTCTTGACAGGGAACTTTAGATCCCACCAAAAGATGAGATTTTAGCTCCAAAAGAGGAACCTCAGGAAGTTGTAGAGCAACCACAAATTGTGGAGCAGAGAGTGGAGACATTCACTAAAGAAAAACCTCCAGAGAAGGTAGAAAAAGAACTAAGGAAGTTGATAGACTTGTGCAAGATGCGAGGGAGAATGTGGGATATCCTTCAAATTTGCATAAGCAAAGGAGGTCACCTAAAAGGTACACTGAACTTATAGAGATTGAGCCATCCTATTTGAGGAATAAATAGAGCAACCTGTATGGGTTGACTTAATGGTGGAAGAATACAAATCCATTACAAAGAACAATGTTTGGGAAAAGGTCCCAAGACCATCATATAAATCAATAGTGGGTTTGAGATGGATCTTCAAGGTGAAGTAGACAACAAACGGAAGCACAGAGAAGTATAAGATCAGATTTGTGGCCAAGGGGTACTGTCAAGTTGAGGGAATTTACTGTGAGGAGACATTTGCTCTTGTAGCAAGGTACTCACCCATTAGATCAATTCTTGGTATCACTACTCAAATGGGGTGGAATATCCACCAGATGCGTGTAAAAACAACATTTCTCAATGGGGTTATTAAGGAGGAGGTATACATAGAGTAACAAAAAGGTTTTGAGACATTTGATCAAGAGTCTCATGTGTGCAAACTCAAGTGAGCATTGTACGATCTCAAACAAGCACCTCATGCTTGGCACACCAATATGGATAGTTATCTCACCGGTTTGGGCTTCACCAAAAGTGAAGCGATGTAAATCTCATCACATCTAGATAGGAGGTAAATTGCTTATTATTGTCTTATATGTTGATAATTTTATTTTAACTAGTGATGAGCAGTTGATCACATCTTGCAAGGAGGACCTTACAAAGGAATTTGAAATGAAGGACATGGGTCTCATGCACCCTGTTCATAAAATGGCAGTTGTTCTCAACCTATCAATTTATTAATTTAACTTTGAGGACGAATAAGATAATTAATGATCTTGTTTGGCCTCTTGCCAAGGCAGATAAACCATATCATTGATATTATTCATACAATATTCTAACATTGCTACAATGAAGAACATACCCTTGTTGAAACCCTTTTTACACAGGGAACATGTCCATCTTGTTGGGGCACATATTCCTGAGTGTGAAAATGTAGAGGAAACATTTTTCAGTAACTCCATCCTTCCCTCATCATACACTATTGGTAGTGTATATATTTGTCTTGATCTCAAATCTATTGCACAGAGAGAAATAAAAATGGAAATAGGTAAACATTTAGGTGCTTAAATGTTGCATCAGTTTATTATTAACATCACACATCTCTTACACTCAACCTCTAAAGTGCAGCTCACCTCACTCTATTATTGATTCCACTGCATACCGTTTGGCTTCAGTCTTCAATCCATGAAATAGCTATGATGTGTATACATAAATTGAAATGCTAAAATAACTTACCCCAATATGCCTATCTATATACAATCTAGAAACATGAGACCAATCACTTCATCATTGGGCACAATACATTTTTTACCCACCTTTCCCCTCTTTGATGGAATTTGCAGCCACATGACAATGTTGGAACTAGGGTTTATGTAGGGAAGCCTTTTGAAGAAGGTGTTGGAACCCATCAAGGACCTGGCCACCCATGCCAACATTGACTTCCAGGCCACTGGCTTCTTTGTATAGGCCATGGATTCATCATGCACTACCATGCCTACTCTATTGTTGAACTTGGGATCTGAAGGCTTTAAGCGTGATGGTTTTGATTGGATGGGTGCCAACCACAAGCGTCCAAGATTCGTTCCAAAACATCAATATTCAAGATATGATGGTGGTGTCCACTCCAGGTTGAAGATTTTGTTGAAATATATCTCAAGCTTGGGGTAAACACCTTCAAGAATACATACCTTGGAAATTGATGTTGTCACGATGTTCTTCTCTTGAGAAGATATTTCATTGTAAATACTACATCAAGCCATGCTATAAAGCTCCATAAGAAGTATGTCTTCTTTCAACGGGTTGTTGAGGTATATGTGTGATTAAACTCTAAGGATGGTGTCCCCCAAGGGGGAGGGTTCTCTAACAGCTCTGGTGAAAATTCCATGTAATAAAAGTAATAAACAATAACCACAAATGAAAGGGACACTTATTCCAAGCTGAATGAAGAGCGAGACATCTTAGGGGGTGTTCATTTGGTTGTTTATGGATAAAGGAAATTGGCAAAGACAATGGCTAAGGATTTGGAAAGGCAAAATGGCATTTTTGGCACAATTATTTATGAAAATAATGGAAATTATGAGAAAAAGGAGGTGAAAGGTCAAAGGTTGCATGTGATGAGAAAAATGAAGGAAAATAATGGAAAATGAATAAAATAGAGACCTCATTCATAAAAAGACTTCTGAGGATCAGTTGGTAATCTTTCGTCATTTTATCTTTGGAGCTCTTTCATTATTCTCTCTATCTCTCATACTCTTGGACACTTATAGTTTTCTTGGAGCACTTTGGCATTAGAGAAAGAAAGGCGAAGAAGGCAAGAGGAAGCAAAGATCAAGCAGCTACAACAGGCTTCATTGCACGTATCGACTTGCATGTGTATTTTCCTTGCTAGATTTGGCATGCATGTATTTCTTTTCTACCATGGCATGGGTTTTTCTAGGTGTGACAATAATTTCAGCCTAGCTTTGCCATTTCCTAATAGCTTTGATGAGATGGGTTCTCTCATTCGGTTTATGTGGGATGGCCAGATTGGATTCGAAGCTGAGTGGGGTGTATCTTCAAATTGACAAACACATGGTGTAGTGGTCCCTGAACCAGACTGAGGATGCACAAAGCCACTAACCTAGTAACCCATGAACCAGACTGTGGGTTATGGTAAACCTAGATTGTGTGCCTCGGTGGGCATAGGAATCCTTGTCGGTGAATGGCAGGATATACGGTAAAGCTAAGAGTTCGATTTTATCTCTGTTGGGCCTAGTGATCCCTGGATCAGACTGTACATGGACGTGAAATCCTCAAGAGACCAAAAGGCACTCAAATTCCTCACGGTGAACGCAGAGAACTCTGGTGGCATCCACATTGATTAGTGTTTTTGATGTGTTCTATGAGTTCAACATTCATGCTTGGAATATGGCACGGGGGTGATTAGTTGAAGAGAGTCTTGGCTCAACCAATCTATGGTCGAGTGGAACGTGGTAGTCCCATCACCGGTTGGTTCATTGCATTGATTAATGAGAAATTCATTCCATTGATTTTCATGTGTAACTAACTGGTGTATATATGGGTTTTGATAGACGATATGTTTATTGTATTTATGTCCCTATTATGTTGGTTACATGTACATTTTATGGCATCAGCTATGAATGGCTCTCAGCATGTTTTTACTTATATATGAATGGATAATGTGTCTATGACCTAATATATGAATATTCAGCAAATGACATGAGGGAAAAATGGTTTACAGTGATTCTCAGATTATGAGATCCCTACACTTAATTATGTTCACCCACCCTAGCAATTCCCTCTCTAGATCGCTTTGCAAACTATTTTTTATTCCTCATTTTATTCTTTCTTCTTTTTCTTCTTCATTTTAAATTGTTTTTGTGGATTTCATTATGTCATTTTCCAGAGCACCTAAGGTTCGATACAATATAATATTATGTGTTGTAGGGCACATAGGGTTGGATACAGTAGAAATAGGTAATTCAAAACTGCACACACATAGAGAAATGGTTGCAAATAGATGTAACAAAATGATAGAGCTACAGAAAAATCTTACCACAAATAGGCAATGTAATGAGTAACGATCAACATGGAATTGTAGACCTAGCAATGTATATGTGATAGACTCTATGCAACGCTGAAGGTTATGGCCATTACCACAAATTCATGGCTTTGATACTATTATTGTACTCATGAGAATTTAATTTTAGTTGTTAATAATTCATTCTTTGCCATTCAATTTCACCTTTTATTTGAATTTTCCATCATTTTGTACAACTTAGGTGGCTTTGATTCCTTTTCTTGATTCAAACTCTCTCTTGAACATGAGGTTCCTTTGTTCATTTAAACTCTCCTCAATACTACTCAAACTCCTTTCTTAAATGTCAATTGCTATTTTTATAAGGGTAATTCATATGTAAAGGTACTTTTATGTTAGTATGCCTAGAAAAATGTGCACATGGTTATCCAAATAAAATCAGTTATTTAATCAAGCTAATTCCTTTGAATATTTTGGATACATAATTGGCTTATAAATATATTTTGTCCTTTTGCTATGTTTGAGAGTTAGACCAAAATGTTTGAATTGTGATGTGAATGGTAGAAGGACCTAATTTGGAAACTTTATGTTAATGTCATTAATGACAAATGGAAGAAGGTTTCAAAGAGGAAGGTACGAAAATGCCCAAATTCCAAAATTGAGCCCAATTTGGAAATTTGTAGAAAGTTTGGCTATGAAGGAATGAAGGATCCTCAATTCAAATATTAGGCTTGATGTAGAAATCAAGGTATAGATGAGGAACAATGTTTGAAAGGAGAAAAAAAGGAAAAAAAAAAAAAAAAAATTGAAAAATGTATCTTGAAAGAAAAAGAAGAAAATAAGAAACATAACTCTAAATTTAAAATATAACTCAAATATAATTTCTATAACAAGGGACCTAATTTGGGAATTTAGCTTGATTTGGAAATATAAAAGGACCAAAATGAAGAAGGGGGATTGATTTTCAAATTGAGCCTAATTTTGAAATAGGGTGTGTTAAACGCACATGGACAACAAGAACAAAATAGTAAAGATAAAACATGCAATACCATTTTATTATCAATTTGATATACATTTATAGTACATTTGGTGACCGTTGGGATTCACATCCCAAGGTCCCTTGGACTGCTTTTTCCATTCGGCTTCCACAATAACCCATTTAGGATTAGGTGTCCAACATTCCCCCCCTTAATCCGAAGGGTCATGTATGAGTCCAAGAAAAGAGCTGTAATACAAAATGTGCAAAAATGCATGGTAGCACTAGGCTGAATGTGCTCTCTGAAATGTTGGTATAAAAGGCAGTGGTTTAAGGATGACCACCAACACTGGAACGCTTAGTGCAGTTCCCGGAACTCTTCAAAAACTGGCAAGAAGCTGAAGTCTTCTGCTAGAGGAAGTGATCCTATTGTTTTAAAGAGGGAAACCTTCAACCATAAAAGGGAGGTCTCACCCGCATAAAAGGTAAAACTTCAACCTGAAAGGGAAGTCTCAACCTGTGATGGTTTAAGGATGACCAACAACTCTGGAATGCTTAATGCAATTCCTGGAACTCTTCCAAAACTGGCAAGAAGCTGGAGTCTTCTGCTAGAGGAAGTGTTC
>APFE031214215.1:116383-159121 GCA_000404065.3 Pinus taeda | reverse complement strand
ATCTGTTGTTGTTGTTGCTGTGGAAGAGGAACAGAGTCTAGAACAACTGACGCTGAACTATCATGAGGAGCAGGTGAACTGTCATTAATGAAACCAACACTCTGAAACTGAATGGGCTTGACATAGTCTGGAATATGAAAGGAAAAGTCCTTGTCATATCCAAGACCAGTTCTGTGCTTGTTGTGGACAAGCTGTTCCCAAGGTCTGATGATGGGCTTGGGAAGTGCAGACTGAGTTTCTGCATCTGCATGTATAACTGCTGCATTATTAACTTGCTGTTTATGGGTGGTTGTCTCAATGTTTTGAACAAAAACAAGTTCAGAATGATGTCTATTTTGATATAGCTCTTCTTGCTGTAGCTGTGATTCAAGCTGCAAAAAATCGATCTTCTCTTGTGCATTTTGCAAATAAGTTTGAATATCGGTGAGAAAATCCTTGCTGATTTTGACTGTATTATCCATAGTAGAGAGTATTAGATTGTCCACTAACTCTAATATTGCACTAATTGGAGCCATTTTTACTCCTCAAAAAATAGTAAAACAATGAGGAAAAGATGGACACCAATTGCTCTTCAAATCAATCAGCTTGCAATAGATTCAGCACACAGAATGGTGATATTCGAAAACAGACTCCTCACTCAAAAACGAATTTTCTTCAATTCACCTGAGAATTTAACTTCCAACAAATTAGGAATCAAATCAATACATATCTTCCTGTGATCTGCATGCCTTCTCCCGCACTACCAAACCATTTCATTGTTAAACCAACGTTTATTTTTTTTTCAACAAAAGCATTATACTTTTCTAATAGACACTTTCGAAAGGCAGATAAGATATTAATGCAATTTCTCTGGAACTAATTAAAGTGCCTGACTGAATATTGGCCCGTTGAGTGTACAATAACTTACAATCGATAAAGAGTCCCAGCTATTTAATGTAGCCTTCAAGACTGGTAGAAATTGGTCCCAAGTGAATATAAAAATAATAAAGCAGATATATTTCCCTTACCAAAACCCCGGTAAAGTATTTTCAGCTTCTATACAGAGAGAGATGAAGCACTTCATATGAACAACTCCATAATCTCTTAGGGTAAAACGGATTTCCTAGAAATCCTTGAAGCACATTGCATACATACTGATTACCGAGCTCCCGCTTCAATCTGCACCTCCCGCAATCACACGATTAGTTCGAAGTTGAGCGGGCTGCAACTCCAGCGTGGAATCTGAACTATTTTATATTCTATGCCACTACTAGGTATCAGTAATAAATTTTCAAGCAGACCCGATTTTAGCCCATATCTCTGTTATGTTTAAACTTTGGATCAGACCATAGATTAGTGGCTTCTATGACGCTGTGAATTCACTTGGGGATTAATAGAAGGGACAGAAAAAATATTCGTGGACTTGGTTTAAACAGGTTTTCTCAGTCACACCAATTTTTCACCACTCCAACTAAGGTTATCATCGTGCAGCACCTGCTCAGCTTTTAAATGTCGAGTGAATTGATGAATTCATTTCACCACACAAAAATTGAAATTATCGGAAGCAGGATAGATGTCTGACCAGCGTTATTCGCATTCCATAATCTCATGAACTTTTCAACCTCCAGCCTCGATCAGTCTTCCAGAGCAGAAGGGTTATTTTACAACGGCAAAGTGTTTGTTTAGCCAATAAATTTGGGGAAAAAACATCATGTTATGAAAATACAATCATTCAAATGTCTTAATAATGGCGCTGCCCTTTTTTGCTTGAAGGGTTTCGATGGACTCAATGTGGACTATGGTAACTTGAAGCAAAGGAAAACATGGCACCAATATTGGACAGGCATGGCTGCATCAATGACGCCGAGCCTCCATGTGACTTCCTTGAAATTGTGATCTAAATAAAGGCGTGAACAACCCACTTTTAAGCGTGAGCAGGAATAAAACGCCTCAAACCTGGGCTATCTGGAATGAAAACTTTCAGGGAGTTGCAGGCACATGAAGAGGAGCGTTGCCAGCCATACTAATCTCTCGCTCTATGTCCTTCAGTGCGGCAAACACATGCAGGATCGTGGGTCTATTTTTTTTTTTCGAGTTGCTCACACACTCACGGTGACAAACATCTCCATCACAGATAACTCCAGCGGGTTTGCTGTTCTCGTCAATCGCAGCATCTGCGTTTTTTTTTCATGTCCTTCCTTACTGGCACTATCTGCCTTTTCATGCGTTTCGATTTTGTTCTTCAGCGTTTGAAGATGTTCATAAGTAAAAGGATACGCCTTGGCTCCGTATGTGTGTATGAGACGTCTGGCCACTATGTCATCAGTCAAGTTATCATCATGAACCACGATCAACTCCGGAATGCTTTTAACAACGCAGGAATCACTAAGAGCGTCCCTCAATGAATAAAACAAAATTGAAAAATGAATACCCCTCTGCAAGAAGGTCGAGTATCCGCTGGACAACGCTCAGTGGACAGATGCGTTAATGGACAGAGCCCAGAGGCGCAAAATATGGAACGGTTTTGGATTCTGAGTGCATTCAAATGAACAGGGCAGGTGGAGCAGCTACAGGAGCAGCGTTCAGGGCAGTGGAAGCGTCAGAGCAGGAGAATAATGTCAGAATTTTCTATTTGGGGAATTGTGCGCAGAGAATGCAGCTAAAATACTGCTGATAAAACATTCATGAAATGTAGAACTGACTTGCATAGAAAAGCCATAAAACAAATGGCTGAAATTGGAGCAGGACCAACAATCGCCTACTCTGATACCATGTTAAACGGACATGGATAGCAAGAACAAAATAGTAAAGATAAAACATGCAATACCATTTTATTAACAATTTGATATACATTTATAGTACATTTGGTGACTGTTGGGATTCACATCCCAAGGTCCCTTGGACTGCTTTGTCCATTCGTCTTCCACACTAACCCATTTAGGATTAGGTGTCCAACAGGGTGGTAAATAAGGGAAGAAAAGATCTTATTTGGAAATTAGTCGTGGTTTCCAAATTGGATCAAGGAAAATTTCAATAAGTCCAATGTTTGAAAGCAAGTAATGAACATTTAAATAAGTGTAAAAGATCGAAGAAAAGAGTTTGAGGAGAGGAGATATTTAAGGAGTTTATGGACATGAAAGAAACACCAAATTTGAGAATCAAGTTTTATAAGGAGATCAAATAATGCTATGATGGTAAAGGAAAATAAGGGTCCCAATTTGATAATTATGGATCAAGTTCAAAAAAACATGAAAAGAAGAAGTCCAATTTCAATATAATGTTTGATATAAAAGAATTACAACAAAGGAAATCTAATTTAAAGGAATGAAACAAAATCTCATTTTATGAATAAATAACAAGGAAAGAAAAAAATCAAAATTAATTAAGTAAAACATGAAAGTTCGTCTAACTTAACTATAAAGACAAATAATCAAGGTGAAAGGTGCGATAAACTAAGCTCAATATAAGTTTAAAAAATCTCTTTTAGGAAATGAATTAAAAATTAGGGTCCCCAAATTTTTCCTATTGGGTTTTTCAAGCTCAACATGACCTTACACTAGTTTTTTTCTTCAATCAACTTATCTAATTAAGTGCTTCATTTGTAAGCCAATATCTTTCATTGCTTATATTATTCATGATGAATTTATCCATTAATGAAAATAGAATTGATTTTAATTAAATTTCATTTTGACTTCTATAAAACTGAATCATGAAAATATTAAATTCATAAACTAGGAAACACCCATTTGCGGGGAATAACACAAAACCAAATCAAAATGAAAAGAAAATGGAAGAACGTTTTAAAATAAATAAATAAAATGAGGAAGAAAAATAATCTGTAATGGAAAAAGGGATATGTAGAGGGCACACAAGGCGTGCAGGTCACGAGGCTGGGTGAGTGGAAATAAATGAAGAGTTGCACAATAATTTTGTATGTGCATAGATATGGACCTAGACAAAGATATTTGAGGGATTCTAAATGGCGGCCATGGCTTCCACGGGAGTCAGAGACCTTTGAAGGATTTGAATCTTCACCTTATGGTAGCCACGACCTCCTCAGATCTGGGGGGTTTTCAACAAGAATAACATGGTTTTCAAAGTCAGCATGCACTAGAGGGAATTAGAATGGGTTGTTCAGTTTGGATAGTATTTGCACCTCGTTAGTGATCAGTGCTCCTTTTATTAAAGCACTCCATTTCTAGGATTCAAACGTGCTGGTTTAGAGAAAATGGAATTTTCGTGCCATAAAGTACATTATATCTATGGGTTCCAAGAAGCTGCTTTGGTTGCGCATCATGGGGTTTGAAAACTGTGATATGTGTTTAAGAAGAAGAATACTAGAGGAACAGGACAAGGTCTATCTTGATGCAACACTGATTGTTTTATTCTTCGCACAAAATTATGAGGAGAACTAGTCAGGGTTTTTTTTTTGTGCAACTTTTATTGTTTCTTTAAATAAATTCGAGCCAAAGACTCGCTCATTAAAGATAAAAGAGTAGAAATTCAAGCCTTGTTGTTTATATATTTGTTCATTTTTAAGCTCAAATTCTATGCTTTCAAGGATTTTTTTGGGGGTTTTGGGGTTTGTCAGAGGAGGGCTTTTGGAGTGCATTTTTTAATTATTATGATGGGGTGCTTGTGCGATGAACCCTCCAGCAAGGGTTACAGATTATGCAGAGAAATTTGTAATGAATGGGGCATCCTTCAATATCCAATCTTTGTCAATGGAATCTCGGTGGTTGATAGCACCCACTGCCATTGGACAAGTCGTTGAGGGTAGGAACAAAAACAAGGTTATAGGAATAAATTGAGAGGAAAATAGAACAATGGTGTTGACACATCTCCATTGCTTTCAAACGAAGCCAAAAAGGAAAGACGCTATCAAAACCATCAACATCAATAGCATCATCCTTTTTGTTCTCAACATTTGTAGCCACAAAGGAAATTTGTTCCCAACACTAATTCTAATCCCAGGCTTGGGAATCCCCCTAGGCACATCGAAGGCGAGCAGGCTACTGCAAGATGCCAACCTGACTTACCGTTGTTGGTGGTTAGATCAAAGGCTGGTTCCCGCATCTGGTCGATTATTTTGAGAAGATTGATAAGGTCAGTAGACTTTTTGTATCTACTTTTATGCAATCACTATAAGCATAATGATTTACTCTTTACAGTGTAGGATAAAATATTGAAGGAAAATATGCATGTTACAATACAAACCTACAAAATTAGAGGCTGATTTTAGATTTAGTGTTTTTATATCATGACTTCAATTAATCATAGCGTGTTAACACAAATTATTCCAATGCGGTTTTATTCCTCGCCCATCTGCCAGTGGCAATGAGAAAAATGTGGATATAGATAGATTCATTAGGTCATTATAATGCCCTATCAATAAAAAAAAGAAAAAGGGGATAGTGGGCGGGTTGGCCTTTGGCTCTAATAGCCAAGAATGGTTGTGGTGAGAGGAGTGGTAGATTCATGAGGTAGGGGGAGGGAAATGGAGGAAAAGATGCGCAGAGATTTCTCTGTCCTAGCCTACTATATGGTATGGGCAATTCTATAAAACATATCTTTTCTGATTGGTTGAATTATTTGATCTTTTAATCCATCTACATGGACAAAATAATTGTAAGAGTGAAGTAACCTTTGAAAATTACCGCAATTTCAGTGAAGACACCTACTATAATGTGTGGGTAAAATTTTGTCAAAATTGGTAAATTTTATATTCACTTGTACCTACTACCTTCTTTACAGTTCACGTAGAACATGGTAAATTTGAGTCAAAATTATTTTTACTTATCAAGTATTCCCATTAAATATTTTAAATTTATGTATTTTTACCCGTTTTGCATGGATTAAAAATGTTTTGAATGTTTGATGATGGCCACATTTGAGAAAATGTCTTGAATGAAGATCATATAAATGGAGTTTAAATGTTGCAAAATCCTGCTAATTTATGTACATCCTTTGTTCAAAACATAATCCTTTTGAACTTTCAGTGCTTCTCCTCAAGCATCTTCTATACATCTAGCCTTAGGAAGCCTGGAAAAGTCAAGAGAAAATATGGAAAAAGGGATGAGTAGTCCAGGTAGACTAAGCCTATCCATGGCACTATATTTTGGTGTTAGAGCTCACAACAGTGGATTGGAATCCAATGGAAATGCAATGCAACATGCAAAAGCAACTTCTGTGATTTCAACTTCTATGCATTTTGTTCAAATGCATCTGATTTATATCCACTATCCTTCAATCACATTAGCCACGGGACCTATTAGCCCTATAACTAGCACTCCACCTAGATTGCATGGGAAAGCTACAACAAGTGTGGTGCAAACTTAATCCAACTGCAATCTCAATTTTGAATCCTTGAGAACATTTTCCATCCATCTAACTGATTGCTAGAAGTGTACAAAGTTGTTGTGCAGGGACATGCATATATTAAAAAGATGAACACCATCATATCCGAGTTCATCTAGACCAGTCAACAGTAAATTGCATTGCACAAGAGAGTTGGCTTATTTTCATGTTTCATTGTGATCTTAAGGGGTGCTCCATTAGATATTTGAATCCTAATCTGCAGTATGCAGGAATCTTTTCTTTTGTCATTTTGTATTATAGTCCCCTGTTAACATGTATTAAGATAGGCATGTTCATGAAATGTAGATTAAAGTCCATGAATATATTTTTGCCATTTCTGATGTATCTATGCTTTCTTCTTACCATAGGGATATATGTTGGGCAATTAACAATTAGCTATTGGGTTCTTCTGGCCATTGATTTCAGAGGAGGCTAGGGTTTACTTTCAAAACCTAGAGTTCCATGAGTTTGGTCCAGCTTTTGTATATTACGTTGACATGGAATCTCTCAAGCTCTCTAAAAGAATTCAAATCTTTTAATATTAGAATTTTATTTCATGGAGTTTACTTATATGATCAACAAATTTTGTGTTGTTTCATATCGTTGGATGTTCCTAGTGAAGTTACAATTGCAGTTGCATTAATAAATTTTAAACACTTGCATTGATTCTAGTAATTTTGGGACTAATTTAAAGAGATTTTAGTTTCATGTTTATCCTTGGGTCCATGCTTGACTTGTGAATTGTGCAGTTTGCACATTGTTTTTAAAATCCTACCAAGTTATTATTCTCTTTACTTGGTATGGATTCAGGACTATTACATGGTTGCATATACATGTTTTACTAGTCCTGTTCCCACTGGAAATTGCCACTTTCCACATTAACAATCCCTAGGACTTTGGATCAATTTCAAGGGCCCCAATATGATTTGATATCACTAGTCCCCATGATACCAGGACATATCTCATTTTCTTAGCATAGGTCTTTTCCCTCGAGGGATGGACAAATCACATAGGAGATCGTTGAAGCTTAAGGTTGTTGAGTATTGTGCATTGGGTGCTAATTGCATTGGAGGAATCCTTTTGGAATCCTACTTAAGTGTATGATGGGAGAAGAGGACAGATTCTTAGTAAAAGATGCACAAGAAGCAATTTAAATTATGATAACCCCAAACACAGATAAATTCAGTGACTCCATGATGAACTAATGAGTTCCATGCAAGAGAAATATCGTGGATAGAGTGAGACCTATAATGATGACCAAAAGAATCAAATGTTTCCCTTGACCTACAAGTTCCAAATATTTTATTGTGCTGCAGTGCATGCCAGTTCTACATAACAAAACTATCATCCTTCTGAAGCACATATATTTTGCTATTAGAACTGTCCTTGTGAAACCTACAGATCTCGGTTAAAGAACTTCCCAGATGACAAAGACTATTGTTGGTTTGGAAAACACCACTGACTCTAATGTTGTAGTTGTTATTGTGATTTGTCATCTAGTTGTTGCTGCTTCAAATGGAACTTATATTGTTCTTGTCACATCTGCATACTAGGAACTTGGTTATCCTATCATCCTTTTGAAGCACATACCATTTTGATATTAAAACTGACCTTTAGAAACTTACAGATCTCGGCTAAAGAACTGCCCAGATGACAGATTGTTGTTATTTAGGAAAATGCCACTGACTCTAATGTTGGGGTTGTTATTGTGCTTTGTCATCTAGTTGTTGCTGCTTCAAATGAAGCTTCTTTTTTTCTTGACACATCTGCATACTGGGAACCTGGTATCTAGAACTTAAAACTTTGTAGAAGTTTAGACTATCCATTGTGGACAAAAGAAAATCGCTTGGATGAGATATATGAGACTCTTTTATCTATCATCACTTGACAGTGTGTATCCATCTAAACAACTGTATTCATCTACCTATTTAGGATTGTCCATTCCCCTTAAATATATGTTCAAGGTTATCAAGGGAGATTTGGGATCGGCTGTACAAAATGCTAACCCGACATTGGAACTATCTCACAAGTTCGAAGGTTCAAGATCAAACCCAGGCGGAGAGCCAAAGTGTCGAACATGTTTACTCACAAGTCTCCTTTTAAAGCTTGGTTTAGGGATGGTCTTCTTGGAATTTATACTAGTGGTTGTAGATGTTGATGTTGTTGTACCTTAACATATCAGTCACTGACCATGATGATAATTCAAAATATATCACAAGGTTCTACTAATATTTTTGGTTGATTAGAGTTTCCCTGAACTTTGGTAAAAGAAATATCATCTCAAACTGGCAACTTGAGGATGCCAATGACATCACTACTGACAAAGACTCCACTCATAAGCAGAGTTTACAAATAGAAACATTGATAAGGAATATAATTTGAATGTGTGGAAAAAAATTGACTTTTTTTGTAGTACTAGCTGGAAGATCTGACTTGAACATAGATTAGATCCATTCTCTTGAAAATTATGACCAAGTTTCAATTTCATCATCCCATTCAAATGAGTGCTTTATGGTCTCTGTACAATAGGGTTTGAGTTATTTTATCTACCTAGTACACACGCTATAGATAGAAATATGGTTAGACTCACATGATAATTCACAATAACCTGTTGTAGCCTTTCATACCCAAACTTTTAAGACAATTGGTTAGGCCAACAACAGACATTCCTATACCAGTTGATGAGTAATCAGCAGAACTCACAAAACTCCCAAAAAAATTAGAAACATTATGTGGAGTTGAATATGCCAGCAAAGAATGGAGGTTCTTGCAGCTGACGATGTAGAAATATGCAAAGGCAACTTTAATAGAGCCAAAGTGAAGAATTTTTGCTAGGGCTCTTGAGGTGCAGTTGGTGAAATCAGATTATGAATTCTTGCAGATGCAGTAGTGTTCTACAGTGAATTTGAAGTAGTTGATCTAGAATTCTTTTCTATTATAGTGGGAATAAAGGAAATTACTTCATCTTCTTCTTTTCCTTTCACAGAGGCAACTCCTGCAACATGGGACGTTGGCTTTTCTAATGAAAGAGTCTCTTCCTTTGCACAGTTTGGTCCAATATGTTGTAGACCATTATCAAGTTTATTTAATAGCATTAGAGACTTTGGACACAAGAGCTTCAAATTTTACCTCCATTTTCCAAGAACCTCTCCTGCAACACCAAACTCAATCAATTTTGCATCAAAATATATTCCATACCCTCCATCTTCTATTGAATCTGCAACATCTTTCCCAGCTGCCAGAATCTTGTGGACCTTTGTTCTTTTTTTACTTTCTACCAAGCGCATTGTCAGAATGCAACTTAGAGAAATATGAAGCAAGTTTCGCTAGGGAAAATCACAGAAATCTCCAGTTCAAAATCCTCCCCCAATGTAATACCCCCACTTCCACCTCATGACATTTCTCATTTTCCTTAAAAGGGACATATGCAATCTCACCTCGAAAACTATCTACGTGGGAGTCTTCTTAGTGAACATTTCTAGAGTCCAAAAGTTTGTTAAAAAAAATGACCTTGTGCCAGTTAGGTTCTCTTCGATATCATCATTACTGGTTGCAGTATCTGGTGTGCATGCTAACCTTCCATAAGGACTAGAATTGCTGGCAAAAAAGAACTAGAGAAGACATCCTTGATATTCTCACATTTGCTAATAATACACCCTGAAAATTCAAAATCGGCAGAAAATCATTCTAAAGCAGGAATCAATGTAAAGTTCATGCATGCAACAAACTTCAACTTTCAATTTTTCTAACCTTATGAGTTGTGATGATTATAGTTGTCACAATTCTAGAGAACTACAAGGCTAACATTAGCAAATTCAAAAATGTATTGTTAATCTCTGCAATGGTGACTTGTTTTTCTCTTCAGTATTGCTCCTCCTTGTTTTTGTTTCTTAATAGACAACTTCACATCCCTTCGTTCTCTCCCTCTCCTAGCATCATTTGTAGGTGTCTGCTTAGTCATAGATGTTTCAACCACAGGCAGAAATTGAGAATAATGTTGACATCCTAGAAATATGCCAGTCAATATGATGCCTCAATACATGCAAAGAAATAAGACATTGGAGCAAATAGTAAGCATGCATAAACTATTTCCTTGATAAAGGGAATGTGAGCAACATAATTTAGAAATATAGATAAGATAAAGAAAAGATAATTTTATTAATGTCCAGTAAATTTACCCAAAACGGATCCAGTTTTGCCTCCAGATCAAAGTCTTCAAATGCAGGTGAAAGTGGGATCAAGTCGAAGTGCTCATTGATATGAATCCAACGGTGTGAACGATGCATAAATCCAAGTTTGGATGAATAAGTTAAAGCCAGTCAAAGTTTATGGAAAATTAGGGCAAAAAGTAAAAAAAGTCAAAGTTCAAAGTCAATGGTCAATAGGGTGATGTCAGCAGGACATGCGCCATCCCGGGAATACAAAACTTGTCCTGGATGACATCAGCAGAGGAGGTGATGTGTCGTGATATGATTAGTTGATATGGGCCAATTCGGTGCTGACACGTGGCAACCCAAATTTTTTCCAATGTGGCCTTTTTTCTAAAATTTTGGGGATGAGGGAGGATCGAACCCTTGACCTCCTGGAATGGATATGTTTTCGACAGAAACAGCTCACCGGATGAGCTACCGTATATCTTGGCAAAAAAAGTGATTGGGTTGTACTTATTGTGTATCAGGGTTTTCGTCGGAAAAAGGTCGGATAGTCGGGGTCAACCCCACCAGACTGTCGGACCTTTGGAATTATTGTTATCATATAGTTCAAAACATATTGTAATATCCCACATTCACTGAGAGTTACAACTATATATGGTATATAATACCATATAATTAAGGTATCAACCAACGAAACAACACATATCATGTAGTATATACGTTGTAACCACATAACAAATGGCGGAATGGTTGGGCAGGGGTTTATTCTCGTTTGACTCAAAATTTCAAGCTGAACACAATGGTGAGGTCCATTTTCTTATTTGAATCTCTGCTTTTGAGCTCATACCTGTAACAACATTTTGAAGAAAAACTAAAGCGGTCAGCGCTGGAAGCTAAAGGACCAGGAGATGTAGCCAGGAAGTTTGGTGAACTCCTTTATTAAATTTTGTTGTGTTGATGTGTTTGAATATGTTTTCAAATTTCTTATGTGCTTATGTTATTTCCAACCTTTTCGACCCATTTCACTAAGTAACATAAACAACATCACATAAAGTTTGTAATACTTTTTTCATTAACGGATGAAGTGGTATCAGAGCTCAAGGTTTTTAAGGTTTGACAATTTTGTGTGAAGATTTGAATGCTTACTAGGTTGAGGCTTAGACAAGGTGAAGGTGAACTTGCTAAGGTGAATCCATAGATCGGAAGGGTCTTTTCATAAAGAAGGATGGTAGATGAAACTCCACTTGGGTTAGAATCTCAATTCTTGGATAGTTTCATGACGATACGTGCAATGGTGGAAGAGATGTATCACGAGTTTAAGAAGAACAAAAATGAAGGCACTTCATCACCTAAATATCAAGAAGATAAGGGAAAGGGAGGAATTATTCCTCCACCATCTCCTCCATCATCACCATCGTTGTCATCATCATCCTCTTCTTCTCATAAATCTAATCCTTCTAAGAAGAAAAAGAAGAAATCCTCTTTGATCAAATTAGATGTAAAATTTTATTTTCCAATTTATGATGGAGAACTTAACGTTGAAAAGATTGATAATTGGATAAGACAAATTGAAGTGTATTGTAGGGTGCAGAAAGTTGTTTCAGAAAGGAAGAAGATCCAGCTTGCTAGCCTTCGACTTGGAGGAACCACACTTGTATGGTGGGAAGGCAAGACACAAGCAGATCTCCAAAAGCATGGTAAAATCATTTCAACTTGGAATGAATTTGTTTATGCTATTAAAAAGAAATTTTATCCTTTGGCTTATATGCAACAAGCAATGATGAGTTGGCAAGCTCTATGTCAATTAAAAGGTCAAAGTGTTCAAAGTTATACTCAAGAATTCCGTAAGAGAGCTTTAACATTAGGCATATCATTGGACTCACCAGAGACATTGTTGAAATACATAGGTGGTCTTCATAGTTACTTGAGGCATACCATACTTATGCTTAATCCAACTAGCTTAGATGATGTATTGGTTCAAGCAACTCATCTAGAAGCTAGAGGCGAAAAAGTAACTCAAGATGTTGGGAAATCATCCAAGCCTATTGAAAGCAAGAATAAAGGCAACAAGAAACTAAACTGGAAGGAGAAGAAAACAAACACTGTGAATAAAGATAAACCTTCATGCACTCATTATAAGAAGGAAGGACACGATAAGGCACATTGCTAGTCATTGAATCCAGAATTGAAGCCTAAGAAGTTTGGGAGTAAAGAGCAGAAGAATGCTGTTGCTATTCAAAGGGACTTGCGATCAAATTTAGGTGACGAGACAACGGTTACAGCTATAGATATAAAAGGTAAAGATTCTAAAGCATCTACAAGTACTTCTTCACATTCTGTTGATAATGATAATGATGAGAGGAAAAGAAATGAGTTATTTCACATTAGATTCATTTCCAAGCATACTAAAATTGATACTTTATTTAATAGTGGGTCACAAGTTAATTTGATTTCTGAAGCAACTATAAAGAGATTGGATATAGAAACAAAACCTCATAAAAAGCCATATCCATTAGGTTGGGTGTGTGATAAAACTAAGCTACACATTACAAAACAATGTAAACTTCATTTTTCTATTGGGTCAAAGTTTGTAGATGAGGTTAAGTTAGACATAGTCCCATTGGACATATGTGGAATTGTATCAGGAAGTCCATACTTGTACAACAAAAATGCTATCTTCTATCGAACTGAAAATAAGTACCAACTCACTAAGGATGGAATTGAATATATAGTAAGGGCTCATAAACTCAAAGATAACTTTTCTCTCATAAATTCAGTACAAATGTAAAGAAATGTAAATTCAAGTAAACAATTTTTACTTATGATTGTAAAAGCAAAGGATATTGATAAATCCGATGCTTTCCAAGGTTGTAATCCTAAACAGAAAGTAGATCTAGTTAAGGTTGTTTCCAATTATGATATTCTGTTTCAAGAGCCTAAAGGGCTTCCACCCAAGGGAGATATAGAACATGAGATTTATTTGCAGCAAGATGCTCAACTACCTAACATTCGAATGTACAAGTTATTAGCTCTAGAGAATGCAGAGATAAAGAAGCAGGTACATGAGTTTCTCGATCAAATTTTTATTCGACCAAGTACATCACCGTGCGGATCACCTATTGTGTTAGTGTGAAAGAAAGACAATTCGTGGAGAATGTTCATTGATTTTAGAGCATTAAATAAAATCACAATAAAGAATTGTTATCCTCTTCCTCGTATTGATGATTTGTTAGATCAGTTAAAAGATGTAGTTTACCTCTCTAAATTGGACTTGCGAAGCGGCTACCATCGGATCAGAGTTGTAGAACAGGATGTATGGAAGACTGCCTTCAAAACAAAGTAAGGACTTTATGAATGGATGGTTATTCCTTTTGGCTTAACTAATGCTCTAGCTACACTCATGTGAGTCATGAATGGTGTATTTATACCATTCATTGATGATTTTGTAATAGTCTATGTAGATGATATTCTTGTTTTCAGTAGAACATGGGATGAACATGTAAAGCATGTAAAGAAGATTTTAGATGTTTTGAAAAGATAAAATCTTTATGTAAAACTGTCAAAATGTGAATTTGGCAGAACATCTTTGAATTATTTGGGTTATATTGTAGGGGGTGGTGAATTGAAGATAGATCCCTCTAAGGGCGAAGTCATTGTAAATTGGCCTATGCCCAATATTGCTACAGAAGTTAGAAGTTTCTTAGAGGCAACACAATATTGGAGAAAGTTTATTGCTAACTTTTCTTTGATTACAGCTCCTTTACATGCTTTGAAATGTGTGAAATAGGTGTTTCAGTGGGGAGGAAAACAACAGAAAGCCTTTGACACATTGAAAGAAAGGATCAGTACAGTGCCAGTACTAGCACTGCCAGATCTTCAACATCCATTTGAGATCGAGACAGATGTAAGTGAATACATCATGGGGGAAGTGTTGATGTAGCACAGAAAGCCTATATGCTTTCATTCTGAGACATTCATATCAACAATAGTTAACTATCCTACATATGATGAAGAATTGTATGCATTAGTTCAGAGTGTTAAAAGGTGGAAACATTACATAATGGGTAAAGAAACAATCATACATACAGATCATCAACCACTTCAATATTTACACTCACAAACTAAATTGCAACAATGAAGACACTATCGGTGGATGGGTTTTCTACAACAACTTCATCTTGTTATTAGATATAAGAAGGGCATACATAATAAGGTTGCAGACATGTTATTAAGACCAATTATAAATGCGTCCACAATACTTAAGCATAATTCAGTAATTCATGAAAGTTACATTGAACAATATGCTCAAGACACAGATTTTAAGGATGTATATGCAACTTTAGGTCATGGCAAGCAGGTAGAAGAATTGAATTATTTCATAAAGGACAAACTCTTATATCATTTGGGAAAGTTATGCATTCCACAAACTAAAAGAGTTAGTATAATTCGAGAAGCACATACTTCTCTCATACCAGGTCATTTTGGTGTAAGTAAAATAGTTGCACAATTACAAAGATTCTGCTATTGGCCACGAATGAATGAGACAATTTCTAGATATATTAAAGGATGTACTATGTGTGCTACAAGCAAGCCAAGTAATAGAAAATTAGGCTTGTATACTCCACTTCCAATTCCTTCTCGTTCTTGGGAAAGTGTTTCCATGGATTTTGTTGGGGGATTGCCAAAGTCTAGAAAGGGTCATGATTATTTGTATGTAGTTGTGGATAGGTTCAGTAAGATGTGTACTTTGACACCATGTAATAAACAGGTCACAACTGAACAAACTGCAAAGTTGTTCTTTCAAAATGTATGGGTTCATTTTGGGTTACCCACTTCTATTGTATTCGATCAAGATTCTCAATTTGTCGGGAAGTTTTGGTCAAGTCTATGGGAGTTAATGGACACAAAGTTAAAGAAGAGCACGACATTTCATCCGCAAACAGATGGTTAGACATAAGTGGTCAACATGATAGTGCTGCAGTTGCTTTGAGGATATTGCAACAAGCATCCCAAACTTTGGGATCAACATTTGTGTTATATGCAACATGCTTACAACCATGCAAAACATTCTTCTACTGAGAGATCTCCTTTTAAGACTTGTTTTGGTTTTATACCAAAATCTCCCTTGGATTTTATCTTTGGTAAAGACATAGCAGTTCATGGACACAGTGATGTGGACAAAGCAACCAAGTTCATTAAACAAATCCAGGAAATTCACCAGGAAGTACAAGAACAGCTGGAAAGAAGCCAAACAAAGTATAAGGTGCGACATGGCAAACATCGAGTTGAGCATAATTTTCAAGTTGGTGATCAAGTCTGGTTGTACATCAGCAAAGAAAGACTACACGGGGAAGGTAAGAAGTTGAAACCAATTTAATATGGTCCTTTCAAAATACTTGACAAAATTGGTGAAAATGCTTTCCGCCTAGATCTATCAACTTATATGCAGATCTATTCCGTCGTAAATGTTGAAAACTTGCGATTGTATGAGCCTTCATTGATTGAAGATCTCAAAGAGCAAGGTCAGTTACCATCCATTGAAGATATTTTTCTCGAGTATCTCAATGAGCTACAGGAGGATACAGTTCTTGATAGGAAGATAAGGACTTCGCGATGGGGAAATGTTGAGTATCTTTGAGTTGAAATCAAAGGTACAAATCCAAGTAAAGCACGATGGATTGAGATTGGAAAAGTGAGGGAACTTTATCCTCACTTACTTGACAGCTAAAACCAACTTTTGGTGGTCCAAAAGCTTTTTGTGGGGAGGAGTGATCCAAAATGGATCCAGTTTTGCTTCCAGATCAAAGTCTTCAAATGCAGGTGAAAGTGGGATCAAGTCAGAGTTCTCATCGATACAATTCCAACGGTGTGAACGGCGCGTATATCCGAGTTTGGATGAAGAAGTTAAAGCCAGTCAAAGTTTATGGAAAATTAGGGCAAAAAGTAAAAAAAAGTCAAAAGTCAAAGGTCAAAGTCAATAGTCAACGGTCAACGGTCAATAGGGTGATGTCAGTAGGACATGTGTCATCCCAGGAATACACCACTTGTCTTGGATGACATCAGCAGAGGAGGTGACGTGTCGCGATATGATTAGTTGATATGGGCCAATTCGGTGCTGACACATGGCAGCCCAAATTTTGCCCAATGTGGCCTTATTTCCAAAATTTTGGGGATCAGGGAGGATCGAACCCTTGATCTCCTAGAATGGCTACATTTTCATCAAAACCAACTCACCAGATGAGATATCGTAGGTCTTGGCAACGGAAGTGATCAAGTTGTATTTATTGTGTATCGGGGTTTTTGTCGGGAAAAGGCTGGACGGTCGGGGTCAACCCCACGACCGCCGGACCTTTGGAATTATCGTTATCATATAGTTTAAAACATATTTTAATATCCCACATTCATCGCAAGTTACAACTATATATGGTATATAATACCATACAATTAAGGTATCAACCAACAAAACAACACATATCACATAGTATATACATTGTAACCACATAACAAATGGTGGAATGGTCAGGTGGGGGTTTCGAACCCTTGACCCACCAAAACCATATATATGCAATGGCTTCAACGCATTCCAATAACTAACATGTCATATGTTTGGGCTTGAAACAAAGCTAAAAAAAAAAAAAATATTAAACATTTGCAGGTGTCGAACCCGCCATACCACCAGTGCGCAGACCAAGGTAGTTTTGAGCATGCCAAGGTGGTTTTTGTTAGTAGAGAGTGGTTTTGCAGGGACAGAGGTAGTTTAGATCATTATAGGGGGTCTGGAGGTCACAGTGGCCAAATATGGTCAAGTTTATACTTGTTTGACTTGAAATTTCGAGCTGAACGCAATGGTGAGGTCCATTTTCTTATTTGAGTCTCTTTTTTTTGAGTTCATACCTGTAACAACATTTTGAAGACAAAAGAAAGTGGTTAGCGCTAGAGGCTAAAGGACCAGGAGATGTAGCCAGGAAGTCTAGTGAACTCCTTTATTAAATTTTTCTATGTTGATGTGTTTGAATATGTTTTCAATTTGCTTATGTGTTTATATTATTTGCAACCTTTTCGATCCATTAAACTAAGTAACAAAAACAACTTCACATAAAGTCTGTAATACCTTTTTCATTAACGGGTCATAAATGACCAAAAGAAGGTCAATGGGACTAGAAGAAACAATCAGTGATACCATTTGTAGGGGTGCCCTAAATTACTCCGAAAACATAAAGAAAAAATAACATGACCAAAGAAAACATGAATTAAATGTTACATCCAAGAGTGCAAGAAAGTATCTAGAAATTTGTAAGACCGGATGAAGAGGAAGAAGGTGAGGTGGAGGGGTATCCAACAAAGTCAACTATGGAGAGGGACCTGATGCACTATTTAATGATGTTAGTTGGGGAGAGACCTGGGCTGGTAGGACCTAGCTAGATGATCCTATGAGGCATCTCGGAAGAATGACCAGATCTTCCCCTAAAAGTCAATGCCAATGAAAGGAATCTCATGATGCGACTCTAGTTCAGGCTAGGTATCAACCCAATCTGTCAACTATGCAGAGAACAAGCGTGCTAAGCTCTGGTGTGAAAGGCCATATCAGCTATAGGATGAGATGCCATGAGAGGTCTTACAGAACTGGTGTTAGTTTGTAAAGGCAAAATGGGACTCACCCTTATGAATATAGTCAAGTTGATCTTCAATGGAGCTTCCCAAGGGAATCTAGGCAATTCTGGAGGAGAAGGAATGTAAAGAGACAGGGAAGATTTTACTTCTACTGTATAGGTTTAGGGGAAAACTCGATAATGTAAATGAAGCAGAAGAATGATCAAGGGGTTAAAACTAGCCCTTGAAAGAGGTTTTACCACCCTTGAAGTGCAAGGGAACTCAAGAATAATCTATGTGTCCCTGAGTTTCGGGAATGGGAAACGACAGGAAACAGGTCTTCAAAAATGGGTATGACAAGCATCCAAAGTATTGGAAACTTTGGTGTATTTTGTGTAGGAGACTACAAGAAATTGGGAAACACTACAAAATAATTTTTAGAAACAGGGACATCGTTTTTCAAGGAATATTTTCCTAAAACCTTTGCTATAACGCTCTTCTTTTAACCTGCCTACCACTCTCTTTTGAAAAATTGGAACTAAGAAGAGGTTTTTAACTTTTTCGATGTCAAATGACCTTTATCTTACATGTATGGTTACACTTTGGTAGCACTCTTAGTTTAGTGTTGGGGGTCTTAGTTTAATGGAGCTTTCAAAAAATTAAAACCTGCTGGAAACAACGAGTTGTTTCAGAAAACTTGGAAATTTCCCTAGATGTTTCCTGAAACTACTGAAAACCATCAAAAACTGGTGAGAATCTTTCAGGTACTACTAAGTACTAATAGTTTCCAGTGATTGGGAAGTTTTGGAAACCATCAACAATTTTTGGAAAACAATTCACTGGCAATAATCATGAAAGCATCATAAAAAGGGTTTTTGGTGCATTGAAGGTTGAATGGAATCATTGAGGAAGCTCACAAAATTAAGAATAGTTTCACATCAATAAAATTTACCCATTGCCCATGTTACGAGGAGAGGGCAGTTGATTGGTTGGCTAATAAAGGGATAGACTTACTGGAAAAGGAAGGAATGTCCAAACTCCTTCCTCCATGGTGATAATGCTAGTCTAATGGAGGGAATATAATTTATTATTGATGACAAACCAGATCAATATAATGATTAAAGATTACACATCCTGTTAAAATTCTAAATAACACTATTATCAAGCATATTTCCATGCTTTTGTTCATAAAAAAAATGTAGGGATTGACTTGGTACCCTGCTTTAGCAGGAAGTGTGTATAGAGATTCTCATTGTTCTATTTGGACTTTGCCCTACAGTGCTCTGTCTTCAGATTTCTCCTCTTAGCATATCCATCCCCGGGTTTTTTCTTCGCCTTAGAGAAATGGTAGATTACATGGATGAGCCCTAGCTAGAGTCGTTGGTTTTGAAGAAACTAAATGAATTGATTTTAATTAATATAAAAATGTAACTCGCCAACTCAAGCGAGCACTCAATATTGACCTCTCATTTGAAAGGGAATTTTATTTTCATGTATATAAGAGACTCGGTCACTTCACTCTATTTTAAACAAGGGGCAAATCGAAAAAATTGAAAACATATATATATATATATATATATATATATATATATATATATATATATATATATATATATATATATATATATATATATATAATATATATATATAGATGATTTTAGCCTCTAACTACAATTCATATTGTATAGAAGACTGAGTGGAGATTGAAAAAGTGAATGACTTGAAGTTTCGTAATGGTGTTTTTTGCGTGTATCGAAATAAACCAAAAGGATGTGATGAATGAGGAGCAATCCAAAGAGTAACACACTCTTGTCTATGTTCAGTTGGCTTGACCAAAAACCAATAAAAAGGACCAAAAATCATTTATAATTTAGTTAAGCATCAATTAGGATGGCTTAGGAAGTATAGTAAAGCAAGGAGGAGGAAACCATACTTACATTTTTTTCTCTTTGGCTCTAAGAACAATACACTAAGCACATTGATTGGACCATCATACCTCCAGAGATACATGTTTCAATTCCAAGCTAATAGCAATAGTTAGAAATTATATGCTTCACAATTTGTTTGTGAAATATTATATATAGCTTAATTTTTTCCGTGACCTTCATGATTTATATAGTGTACTCTATAACCACTTTATAAGAACTTTGAAGTTGTTTCACATAATTATTGTTAGATTGATTGTCTTATGTTCAAAAAACATGAAAATAACATATCACCTAGCATGTTTCTAGCTTGTTACAACAAAATAATGTCCTTTTCAAAATTGTCACAAGTTGGTAATTGGGTTAGTTATATGAAGCATTTTTTAACGTTTTTTAATTTGGATTTTAGTGGTTGTAACATTTTACTTTGTTATAGTAAAACATATTGCATGTTTTTATTTGTCTATGTTATTTATTTATTCTTAATTTTTAAATTGTTTTAAAGGAGACGATTAAGATCCTCTTTCACACAACCATATATTACAATCAACCACTTATTATTAATAGTCTATTACAAACAATCACCTATTATTAGTATAGCTTTGTTGTAGTCTATTACTAGCAACCACTTGTTATTGGGACATAATAGGCCACAACTCACTATTAAAAAAAAACACTCTACTTTCCTCATACAACATATACACCTTGTATTATTTTTGGCATTTCCTTCCTCGGTTTCAAGATTGGAACAGGGGTCTCTCAAACCATTGGTGGTTTTGTTATTGGGCCCACGTGTCCTTTAGCACCATTTTCATTTCCAAGACTGCATATCCTTCTGCATGTATTTAAACTGTATCTATATATATATATATATATTCGAAGGGTCAAAATACCCTGAAACACTATCAACGTGCCCTTGCACTTTTTTTTTGAAAATGCTAGTAACTTAATATTTGTTGAATGTTCTTTTTTTCTCGATATTCTAAAGATCCACTTACACACTTACAGAGTTACTATAAATTTAGTTTTCAATATGCTAGCTCAATGGAAGAGCGCCTGCCTTACAAGCAAGAGGTTGGTGGTTCAATTCCACTATGCGCTAACATGAATTAATCAATGATTTTGTAGTTTATTTTTAATTAAATGTTTGTTATGTCGATTTATTTCAATGGTGAGATATTTTTGGATTCATTGTTTTATATTGTCTCTAGAGAGACAATAGCTAGTATTAGAGACATATTGTCTCTAATCCAAGTGTTGTCTCTAGAGAGACAAAAATGAAATTATCTCAAGAGAGACAAAAATGAAATTGTCTCCTAAGAGACAATAATGCTTGTGTTATATATTTTCTTTATAGATACAATTTTTTAAGACAATAATTTTTGAGACACCTGTGTAAAGACAATACAAAAGTTTTTTTTGTCTCAAGTTAAGACAACTTTCCCAAAAATTGTCTCAAATATTGTCTTAAAACCCCCCTTTATGTAGTAGGGTTACTAGATTTGCAGCTACGCAATATTTAAAATGTTGAAGATGTTAACCTATCTTGAAAATGACTTAATGATGACCATGATGAAAAGAAGAAACTAATAAAGTCTATTATTAAGTTTAGGGGGATCTTGGACACCTTCCATGAGTTCATAAGATGTTTATAATATATTTGAAGAAGATTTGAATGTTTTATTGAAAAATGCAACAAGATAAATGAGCAACATGAAGATAATTGAAGACCCCTAAGATTCATATTAACGTATATATGTATTGAAAGGTTATTGCTAATTGGGATTTTGGAAGCATGCTTGACTAATAGATATATATGTAGTTTATAGGGAGAGATATAAGAATTTGGGGTTGAGTTCCTAATGCTTGGGAAGACATTTGGTCGGCCCATGTGTTATCCAAAAGTAGGGAGGATGGCGTTGGTCATAGAGCTCTGGCCTTGGACACGCACCTAGATCCCTCGGTTGGTGTTAGAGTGGAAGGTTGATTGTACCTATAGTGGTTGAAGCTTGCAAGATGATTCGATAC
Organism: Pinus taeda; assembly: GCA_000404065.3. Classification (NCBI taxonomy): domain Eukaryota; kingdom Viridiplantae; phylum Streptophyta; class Pinopsida; order Pinales; family Pinaceae; genus Pinus; species Pinus taeda. The sequence continues at coordinate 137,088 of APFE031214215.1, read as the reverse complement.
CTTTCTGTTTTGAATCATTTCAGTTTTTGAAAGAAAATTTGCATATTATTTCTTCAAATGAGCAACCTGTGGAAAGTCATGCAATCTCATTGGAACCAATAGAAAATGGGTTGCAGCGGTCTTTTCAAGTTTTTCACGATCCAATAGCTGATGTGTTGGATGATGTCTGTAGTCAAAGTCCTCATATCTGTGAGCTTGACAAATGTATTCATACAAACTTGATCCCGCAGCCGGTTTCTTTGTTATTTTCAGGAGGAGTCACATCACAAAGTTCAGATGAAAGTTTTCATTCATGGTATGAAGAGAAGAGAAGTAATCCATTGGATGAACTAAGTCCCAATGTGCATGAATTTCGAGATCATTATGCAATGTTTTTGGAGGCGGATAGAGAATCTATAGTATTCAACGGATCTATTTCTAAGCTGTCATGGGAATTACCGTTCAGTAGTTTTCTTTTGTTATTCCTAAGCGAACACCTACGGAGAATTCAAACAACAGCTGGAATACTTACTTGGTTGCATTGGTTGTTTCATTTCACTTGATCAGGTGATGAATGAAACTGTTAGAGTAGGTTGTATTGAATAAGCTCCATTTTGAGCTTCATTTCCAATTTGTTGGTTGTGTTTAAGTGTTAAGTTAGTTTTCAGTCATTTAATTGTTTTGAGTCAAGAGTTTGGTTTCGGTTTTTCGAATTTTTTGGCTCCATTGCCCAATGGATGAAGGCACTGTCTCCTTCCCAAAGATCTGCCATTCTTGGCACCTCCAAGGAGCTACCATCCCCATTGGAGCCAATGTTAGTGTCAATATTTGCAGCCTTCCTCCAATGACCAAACATGCTCTTACAAAGTGATTGTAAGGTGTCGAGGTCAAATTTTGTCATTTTAGTGAGTCTTCAAGCAAAATTTGGTCACTAGGCATTAGGTCTAGGGTTTGTTTTCACTCTTTTCAAAGTTGTCCAAATGTCGGTCCATGTCACCATTCAGCCGAGTGTACCATCATTCAGAGGGTTTTCATCATCATGTCAAGTTACCAAGGGTCATTTTGCACCTTGTTCATGCTTCAGTTGTGCCTAGGTAAAGTTCATTTCCCTCTCCTAGGGTTTTGAAGCTAATTTCTCTTGGATGGTCAAATTATCAGCAAAACTTGTATCCTGATTTTCATACACCTTCCCCTATCCTTAATGTACCTTATTAAACACTTCCCATCACCGAGATCCCCCAAATTCCTTATTTTCGCACAAACCCTAGTTTCTTGCTACACCGTGGAAATTTTCTAGGTTGGGCCTGTGTTTAGCCCTTTTGGACCCCTTCCCCTCACTCAATCTTTGAAATTCCACTTTCCCTTGCTTCCTAGCATCCCTCCCTAGTTCTCAAAATTTCCTCAAGAATTTAGAAGCCCCCTATCCCCTTCATTTCGCTTCATTTCGACAAGTCCCCTGTTTCACACATCGGGATAAGTTTCACTCAAATGATGTTTCTGAGCAATAAAAGATGAATTTGGGAAAACTGAGAGCTTTTTGTCCACAACAGGCCAAGGAAGAAAAACCTCTTTCACGTTTTACGCAGGTGTCATGGTTTTAGATAAATGTCAAAAATACAATTGCCTCGGGAAAATGGATGTACCTCTGAAGTGACCTTGGGAAAATCAAGTTTTCTCCTAGCTTGGTTGGCCAAATGAATTTCTTGATGAGTAAAATGATAACTAGACACAAATACCTTTCCAATGAGCTATCATGAGCTCAATTTGGATTTGAGAAACACCTTCAAAAGTTTACTTCAACAACACTCTGCCTTGAGGCAGCCTCATTTGGCACATTTTGACCAATCTTGGGAGATTTGATTTCTGACATGGCAAATGAACACCAAATTGAAAAATTATAGTTGGGTTGGAAATTATATGAAAATACCTTTCCAACAAGCTATCCTGTGCAAAATTTGGACACCAGGAAGGCCTCCAAAGGTCTCCTGCAAAAAGCACTAAAAAACAAGGTTTGGTGGCGCGGCGCATTGGGTTTGTGCGCAGTGCACATGGCGTGCGCGGCGCATTGGACATTTTTTCATAGTGTAAAAATACACAGGTGCAGCGCACATGGCGTGTGCAGTGCATTCGGTAGGTGCACGACACATAGAGCTGCCAAGCCCAATTTTCTCAAAAACTTCATCAAATCGCCCCAAATCACATGGATTTGCCTTGTGACAAGTAGGTAGACCATTCATGATTGTTTTTTATCCAAGTTTGGTGCTATGTCATGGTGGTTGATGATGTTTGATGAATGGTGAAGTGCGTTAAGGAGAGCAAACCCTATCCCTTCAAAGTTATCAAAGGAGATTGTTGCTAGGGTTTTGTGTTGGTCATTTTTACTACCAAGTATCCTCCCACTCCATCATTCTCTAGTTTCATAATCTCCTATTCCCTTATAATCCCAAGTCACTCATTCCTATTTATCCCTATCCCTATCCCTAAAACCTACAATTCCCCATCACTATCATTCTCCCATGTCATTTGCAAAAGGTCCCCAAACCTCACATTTCTAAAACACAGTCAAGTGACTGTCCTCACATTGTGAATTTCACTTGACTGAATCACATTCCTACCACTGTGCTATTTCCCACAGTTCTATACCCACTGTCCCTATTTATTACAGTCTTGTCCTACTTGGCTATATTTTGGCGATTGGAGGTAATAAACACCAAGTACTCATTTCTCATTTTTAATAAACCAAACATACACTTGACATACACCTTGCAGCACCACACCGACACATCATATGAACAAGACAGTGATTCCGTCACTGAAACTGCATGCACCTGGAGAACACTGAAACATCGCAAAACGCATGATCGACTCCGAATATTGGCCGAAGCTTCTTTGGCTGAGCATGGTACTTGATTGGGGACCTATAGCCCAAATTTTAAGGAATTTGTAGAAAATTTTGTCAATTTTGGCTTCAAAACAGTTTTTTCCGCCCAACGCGTAGCGCCACTTGGCTCGCGCTTATAATTGGGAGATCTTCTGGAGGAAAAATTTGCATTTTTGGATTTTTTATGAAAAGTTATGCATTCTCATGGATTACGTAAGGATTTCATCAAGTTCTGGGTTGCCTAAAGGGTCAAAAACACCTTGAAAATGGCCTTTTTGCCACTTTTTCCACACACAGGAAGTAGTATTGGGAGAATGAGGTTTTGGAGGGGCAAATGACATCCAAATCTAGAAATTTCACTTGGGTTGGAAATTATACAGGCAGGGCTTTCCAACGAGCTATCTTGGGCTCAATTTGGACTTCGAGAAGTGCCTCAAAATCAGCCCCAAAGTTGTGCTACACATATAGATTCTAGTCGCGACGCATAGAGGATTTTTGCCTATTTTTCATTATACAGCTAAAAAATTCGCCTAGTTTTGACTAGTTTTGCTTTTTGATGTAATTATTGATTTATCTTGATGTAACTTGAGGACTATGTTGTAATTTTGGCACATATTTACTTGTTCTAGAAGATTCATTCACTAAAAAGTGAAAATTTAATGAATGAATCAGTTTCTTATCATATAGAGGCAAGTTGTTGGATTGCCTAGATTTCAATTCCTTATTTAGAATTGGTTGAAATAACTCCTAGAATGATGAGCTCGACCCCTAGAGGCAAGGGAATGGGTTGGGCTAGTCTATATCATGTATTTTATTATTCATTTTCAGGGTTGGACACTTGGGATTGCTTGGCACATCATTGTACATTCTATCTCTGCATTTTTGGCTAAGGAAAGACTAGGGTTTTGCAGCACTTGTTGGGATCCATGTGGCTCTGTGTTTTGATGGTGTTTTTCTCTATGTACTTGTAAGTTCATTGATGGTTATGTGTATCATTTTCCCTTCTTTTTGCTTCTGATATTAAACAAATGAGTGATTAAGGTAGAATTCACTAGACTGCTGTGCTCTGCCTTGAAATTTTGTTTAATTTTCAATGTTTTCATCTGTTTGAGGAGGACTCTTGAGACTCTCTTGCCCTCCTTGGATCCTCACCAGTCTGATCCATTCATTCATTCAATCTAAAGCATCAAAACAATTTCCTTCCTTGCCCCAATCAGAACTCTGCAAAACTAGGCCTCATCCCCGAACCTAAATTTTCCTTTCCCTTTTTCCAATAGAAACCCCCCAAAAACTCAAATTAAATCCTTGCACATAATACCTAGCCTAAGATCAATTGTTAAATCAGTCATCTCAAGCCCATCGATTATCTTTTGCTGAGATTGACCTGGAGAAAGCTCTCTCCTGTCCTCTTAGGGCTAGCTACGAGGCTAAGCGTGGTTTGATGTGGACCTAGAAGCTTACCTTTTCAGCCTGAGGTAAATCTAGGCTCTAACATAGTGGTGACTCCAGTGGGGAAGAAAGTTTATTTTCATTTTTTGGCTTTGTAGACTACAGACAGAGCCTGAAGTTAGCCACGTAGCCTTCAAAACGCTCTTGCTTTACATTAGCACAAGTAGATAAAAGCTACTTTAGTCAATCTCCAGTCTAGTTTATAAATTGAACATCTGATCTAAACGATCACCCCAGTAAACGTATCAAGTTCAGATCTGATTGTTGATGGTGGACAACGATTAGACACAGTAAGGCTTAAATCATTCACCTGGTGATTCCAAATCAGTTTTGAGATCAGATCCAAGGACTCCATTGGAGGATGAACCCAATCAGCAAAAACATGAAAGGACAATATGGACATATTAGGTATTCAAGTTGGAATGTCATCCAAGACATTTTATTCTTTGTTATAAATTATTTCTTCTCTTTTCCCGAAAATGTCAAGAAGGCTTTGCAAATTATACTATGTTTGAGAAGACATCCTCGGCCTGCATTTGATTCCTTCCGTTTGAAGATTGTGAATACCAAAGATTTGCATGCCTTTGAGCTTGACCAAGACCTTTCTTTTGAATCTTGTGATGACCGTCTTCAAATTGATGAGCCCCAAGAGACCAAGACCGATTCTATACCTTTTGTACATACCTCTATACCTTGTAAAATTCCAGATCGATACAAGCCTCTGATTTTACCTCCTATATTCCATTCTTTCCCTAAAAATCATGATCTATATCTACCAAGATTTGATGGTGAACGCGACAACATCACTGCTGAAAGACATGTATTGAATTTTGAGTCTTTCCTTGACGTTTTTGAAGTTGATAACGAAGATGTCAGTATTAGGCTTTTTGCTCTTTCTTTGCAAGGGAAAGTCAAGAGTTGGTTCAAAACCCTACCTGATGTAAGTATCTTAGATTTCTAGCAGTTCGTCAAAGTCTTTCTCGACAGGTGGGTGGTAAGACAGAACCCTTTCTTGATTATAGAAGAGTATAATCAACTGAAAAGACTACCAGGGGAGACAGTACAACAATTTTCTGCCAGATTTAACCAAGTTTGTTATTCGATGCCTGTTAATATAAGACCTCCTCCTAGATCCGCTCTCTTGCACTACTTGGTTGCCTTTGATCCAGAAATGGCGTTTCAGCAGAGAGAAAGGAACCTTGCAACACTTGAAGAGATGCAGAACAGTGCAATAGATGTAGAGGCTCATTTGCTGATCCGAAGGGAAAAGTTGAAGGAAGACGAGATGAAAAACATAGATCCGAAGGAATAAACATCTCTAGAGGTAAAGCTTGACATTTTGGTAAGTGCAGTGGAAGAGATGATGCAAAAGATCAACACAAGGAATGATTATGATGTTCAAGCCCATGACTCGCTGATTGAAGAAGAACCAATTGCTGATCCAAAATATTTTCTTTCTTATCCCAGATCTGATAATGATTGTTTTGTAGACCATCTTGGAGAAGAGAGATCTGTTGATATGACATGTATGCTTGATGATGTGTTTTATACTGACGATTTGCCTCGGTTTGATTAGTATGATGATGATGATTATGTTCTCCAAACAGAAGCTAGTCTTGTAGACAAATCAACAGCTAGTTTGTGGGAGGAGGAAGTTCATTTTCAGTAGCTCGAATACAGTGATCAACCGATGCATATCAGTTATGAAAGTGATGAGGAAAGTGCAGCAAGTTTTGAAGTAAGTGAAGGATCTTTGCCTTTGTGTTTTGCTTCGTTTCAGTTCATCATAGACAACATTCATGCAATCAGAAATCAACTGTCGGCAAGTCTTCATCTGCAACTTTTTGAGGGAAATGAAAACCTTGTTCAAGGCTTCTCATATACAGATTTGCAGCCCCCGAATGCCATTGATTGTCAAGTTGCAGATGAGGATTTGGAAGCTAGCACATACGATCAAATGATGCAAGATGATTCTGTACCTTTCTGTTTTGAATCATTTCAGTTTTTGAAGGAAAATTTGCATAGTATTTCTTCAAATGAGCAGCCTGTGGAAATTCATGCAATCTCATTGGAACCAATATAAAATGGGTTGCAATGGTCGTTTCAAGTTTTTCACGATCCAATAGCTGATGTGTTGGATGATGTTTGTAGTGAAAGTCCTTCTCCTATCTGTGAGCTTGACAAAAGTATTCATACAAACTTGATTCGGCAGCCAGTTTCTTTGTTATTTTCAGGAGGAGTCTCATCACAAATCTCAGATGAAAGTTTGCATTCATGGTACAAAGAGAAGAGAAGTAATCCATTAGATGAACTAAGTCCCAATGTGCATGAATTTAAAGATCCTTATGTAGTGTTTTTGGAGGCGCATAGAGAATCTATAGTATTCAACGGATCTATTTCTAAGCTGTCATGGGAATTGCCATTCAGTAGTTTTCTTTTGTTATTCCTAAGCGAGCACCTGCGGAGAATTCAAACAGCAGCTGGAATACTTACTTGGTTGTTTCATTTCACTTGATCATGTGATGAATGAAACTGTTAGAGTAGGTTGTATTGAACAAGCTTCATTTTGAGCATCATTTCCAGTTTGTCAGTTGTGTTTAAGTGTTAAGTTAATTTTCAGTCATGTAATTGTTTTGATTCAAGAGTTTGGTTTCGGTTTTTCTAAGTTTTTGACTCCATTGCCAAATGGATGAAGGCACTGTCTCCTTCCCAAAGATCTGCCGTTCTTGGCACCTCCAAGGAGCTACCATCCCCATTGGAGCCAATGTTAGTGTCAGTCTTTGCAGCCTTCCTCCAGTGATCAAACATGCTCTTACAAAGTGATTGTAAGGTGTAAAGGTCAAATTTTGTCATTTCAGTGAGTCTTCATGCAAAATTTGGTCACTAGGCATTAGGTCTAGGGTTTGTTTTCACTCTTTTCAAAGTTGTCCAAATGTCGGACCATGTCACCATTCAGCTGAGTGTACCATCATTCAGAGGGTTTTCATCATCATGTCAAGTTCCGAAGGGTCATTTTGCACCTTGTTCATGCTTCAGTTATGCCTAGGTAAAGTTCATTTCCCTCTCCTAGGGTTTTGAAGCTAATTTCTCTTGGATGGTCAAATTATCAGCAAAACTTGTATCCTGATGTTCATACACCTTCCCCTATCCTTAATGTACCTTATTAAACACTTCCCATCACTAAGATCCCCCAAATTCCTTACTTTCGCACAAACCCTAGTTTCTTGCTACAACTTGGCAAATTTCTAGGTTGGGCCTGTGTTTAGCCCTTTTGGACCCCTTCCCCTCGCTCAAGCTTTGAAATTCCACTTTCCCCTACTTCCTAGCATCCCTCCCTACTTCTCAAAATTTCCTCAAGAATTTAGAAGCCCCCTATCCCCTTCATTTTTCTTCATTTCGACAAGTCCCCTGTTTCACACATCTGGATAAGTTTCACTCAAATGATGTTTCTGAGAAATAAAAGATGAATTTGGGAACACTCAGAGAGGTTTTTGTCCAAAACAATCCAAGGAAGAAAAACCTCTTTCACTTTTAACATAAGTGTCATGGTTTTATAGAAATGTCAAAAATACAATTGCCTCGGGAGAATGGATGCACCTTTGAAGTGATCTTGGGAAAATCAAGTTTTCTCCTAGCTTGGTTGGCCAAATGACTTTCTTGAAGAGTAAAATAATAACTCGATACAAGGATATTTCCAATGAGCTATCATGAGCTCAATTTGGATTTGAGGAACACCTTCAAAAGTTGACTGCAACAACACTCTTCTTTGAGGCAGCCTCATTTGGCACATTTTGACCAGTCTTGGGAGATTTGCTTTTTTACATGGCAACTAAACTCCAAAGTGAAATATTCTAGTTGGGTTGGAAAGTCGACTCAAATACCTTTCCAAAGAGCTATCCTATGCCCAATTTGGACACTAGGGAGGCCTCCAAAAGTCTCCTGCAAAAATCACTAAAAAACAGGGTTTGGTGGCGTGGCGCATTGGGTTTGTGCGCAACACACATGGCGTGCGTGGCGCATTGGGAATTTTTTCACAGTGTAAAAATACATAGGTGCAGTGCACATGGTGTGCATGGCGCGTTGGGCAAGTGCGCAGCCCATAGAGCTGCCAAGCCTAATTTTCTCAAAAACTTCATCAAATTGCCCCAAATCGCATGGATTTGCCTTGTGACAAGTAGGTAGACCCTTCATCATTGTTTTTTATCCAAGTTTGGTGCTATATCATGGTGTTTGATGAATGGTTGATGGTGTTTGATGAATGGTGAAGTGTGTTAAGGAGAGCAAACCCTATCCCTTCAAAGTTGTCAAAGGAGATTGTTGCTAGCGTTTTGTGTTGGTCATTTTTACTACCAAGTATCCTCCCACTCCATCATTCTCTAGTTTCATAATCCCCTATTCCCTTATAATCCCAAGTCACTCATTCCTATTTATCCCTATCCTTATCCCTAAACCCTACAATTCCCCATCACTATCATTCTCCCATGTCATTTGCAAAAGGTCCCCAAACCTCACATTTCTAAAACACAGTCAAGTGACTATCCTCACATTGTGAATTTCACTTGACTGAATCACATTCCTACCACTGTACTATTTCACATAGTTCTATACCCACTGTCCCTATTTATTACAGTCTTGTCCTACTTGGCTATATTTTGGCGATTGGAGGTAATAAACACCAAGTAATCATTTCTCATTTTCAATAAACCAAACATACAATTGACATACACCTTGCAGCACCATGGAGATGGACACCGACACATCATATGAACAAGACATTGATTCTGCCATTTAAATTGCATGCACCTGGAGAACACTGAAACATCGCAAAATGCATGATCGAATCTGAATCTTGGCCAAAGATTCTTTGGATGAGCATGGTACTTGATTGGGGACCTACAACCCAAATTTCAAGGAATTTGGAGAAAATTTTGTTAATTTTGAAATTTTTGGCTTCAAAACAGGTTTTTCCGCCCAACACGTAGCGCCACTTGGCGCGCACTTATAATTGGGAGATCTTCTGGAGGAAAACTTTGCATTTATAGATTTTTTATGAAAAGTTATGCATGCTCATGGATTACCTAAGGATTTCATCATGTTCTGGGTTGCCTAAAGGGTTAAAAACACTTTGAAAATGGCCTTTTTGCCACTTTTTCCACACACAAGAAGCAGTCTTGGGAGAATGAGGTTGTAGAGGGGCAAATGACATCCAAATCCAGAAATGTCACTTGGGTTGGAAATTAGACAGGTAGGGCTTTCCAACGAGCTATCTTGGGCTCAATTTGGACTTCGGGAAGTGCCTCAAACTCAGCCCCAAAGTTGTGCTACGCATAGAGATTCTGGTCGCGGCGCATAGAGGATTTTTGCCTATTTTTCACTCCATAGCTCAAAAATTCACCCAGTTTTGACTAGTTTTGCTTTTTGATGTAATTATTGATTTATCTTGATGTAACTTGAGGACTATGATGTAATTTTGGCACATACTTACTTGTTCTAGAAGATTCATTCACTAAAAAGTGAAAATTTAATGAATGAATCAGTTTCCTATCATATAGAGGCAAGTTGTTGGATTGCCTAGATTTCAGTTCGTTGTTTAGAATTGGTTGAAACAACTCCTAGAATGATGAGCTCGACCCCTAGAGGCAAGGGAATGGGTTGGGCTAGTCTATATCATGTATTTTCTAGTCTTTGTTAGGGTTGGACACTTGGGATTGCTTGGCACATCATTGTACATTCTATCTCTGCATTTTTGGCTAAGGAAAGACCAGGGTTTTGCAGCACTTGTTGGGATCCATGTGGCTCTGTGTTTTTATGGTGTTTTTATCTATGTACTTGTAAGTTCATTGATGGTTATGTGTATCATTTTCCCTTCTTTTTGCTTCTGAAATTAAACAAATGAGTGATTAAGGTAGAATTCACTGGACTGCTGTGCTCTGCCTTGAAATTTTGTTTAATTTTCAATGTTTTCATCTGTTTGAGGAGGACCCTTGAGACTCTCTTACCCTCCTTGGCTCCTCACCAGTCCGATCCATCCATTCATTCAATCTAAAGCATCAAATCGATTGCCTTCCTTGCCCCAATCAGAACTCTGCAAAAACTAGGCCTCATCCCCGGACCCAAACTTGACTTTCCCTTTTTCCAACAAAAACCCCCCAAAAACTCAAATTAAATCCTTGCACATCATACCTAGCCTAAGATTAGTTGTTAAATCAGTCATCTCAAGCCCATCGATTATCTTTTGCTGAGATTGACCCGGAGAGAGCCCTCTCCTATCCTTGTAGGGCTAGCTACGAGGCTGAGCGTGGTTTGCTGTGGACCTATAAGCTTACCTTTTCAGCCTGAGGTAAATCTAGGCTCTAACATAATATAAATCACATAATGCCCTAGATTTCTCAACAAATGAGAGGTATTAGACCTCATTTGAGTCACACAAGTAATTCAGTCTCTTCAAGAAGTCTAAGGAAAATTCAAATCAAGTAAGAGGTGAATGATAGCGAGGAAAGCAAGGTCTATTATTTTGGATTATGCATCAATTATTTGTTTCGAAAGCTCACACATATGGGAAGAAAGTTATCTCTGCTTAGATTTTGAGATAGAGAAGAGTAGAAAACCGAGTTATAGAGAGAAGCATTATTGTTTGGGTGTCTGGCCTGTGACTTGATGAGTTGTCTTGATCAAATTTCTTGGAAGTATTCCTTGAATTTCTATAAGAAGAGAATTTTTTGCGTTTTTCCCCTATGGAGAGGTTTTTCCCTGGCCTAGAGCCTATTTCTAATGTTCTTGTTTGCATTTTGATCTTCCTTATTGGCATTGTCTTGATGATGAACATTGATATGCAGCCAGCTCATAAAATAGAAGAAAGAGAGATCAACAACTTCAAAAGTAACCTCTTCGAGGGGGAAACCTCATTTGCATTCCACAAATGAACATTTATTGGATGATACAAATGACAAGACCTCCTCTCTATATATAGGAGTCTAAGGGGTCACAATATAATCAAAGTCGACATAACAATAATAATGTAAGGGCACAACAATAATAATAGTGGGCTTCTATGGGGCACAATAATAACAATATGGGGACAACATGGGCACAACAATAATGATAAAGGGCTACAATGACAATAATAATAAGGGAACACATTAGTATTATAGGGACCTAACATGCCGCTCTCCTTCAAAAAAGTGTTGTCCTCAACTCTTGAGTAGTTCTGGATGCTTCTGTATAAAATTATCATCCTCCCATATGGAATCTTCAGTGGGTAAGTTCTTCCACTTGATGAGATATTCTGAAATTGATCAATTTCATAGTTGTCGAGTTCTTTTTTCTGTGACTGCTTTAGGTTCCAATGTGATTTTTCCTTCCTCTTCAAGTTCCGGAAATATTGTTTGAACTGGGAGCTTGTCACCTATAACCTTCTTTAAGCATGAAACATGGAAAACTAAGTGCACTTAGGAAGATGCATGAAGCTCCAATTTGTATGCCATAGAACCAATCTTTTGCAACACCTTGTATGAACCATAATACTTTGGTGATAATTTATTATCCTTCTTAGCTTGCTAGAGGAACATTTGTTTGTGTGGTTGTAGTCGTAGAAATATCCAGTCACCTACATCAAAACTTATTTCACTGTGATGTTGATGTGTCTATTATTTCATTCTATACTGCGCCAAAGTGAGGTTATGCTTTAAGAGTTGGAGAACTTGTTGTTGATTCTTGATGTGATCTTCCACTGCTTGAACCTTAGAATTTTCTCTTAAATATGATGTGATGGACGGTGGATGATATCCATAAAGTGCCATAAATGGGGTCATTTTTGTTGCAGTATGGAAGGAAGTGTTATACCACCATTCAGCCAAAGGCAACCATTTGACCTATTGTGGTGGTTTATCATATACAAAGAAACGAAGATGTCCTTCCAAACATTTGTTCACTATCTCAGTTTTCCCATAAGATTGAGGATGATAATATGAGTTATGATATAACTGAGCACCCACACAAGAAAATAATTTTGTCCAAAAATTTCCAGTGAAAATGGGATCTTTGTCGCTTACAATAATCTTTAGGTTCCCATGTATCTTTTGAATTGTCTCTATAAATGCAGTAGCAAATGTACTGACTTTAAATGGCTAAGATAATGCACAAAAGTGTGCATACTTGGTAATTCTATCAACTACCACCATGATGACACTCTTTCCTTCATAATTGGGTAAACCTGTGATAAAATCCATTGAAACCTCCTCCCAACATTGACATGGAATGGATATAGGTTATACGAGACCTGGAGTCTTAATTGTCTCAACTTTATGTTGTTGGCAAACCAAACATTCTGCCACAAAATTTTGTTTGAGTTGGGAATTCTTATTGAGGTATAAGCGATCTTTATACCATAACGAATCATTTTTCCAGCTAAATGTATCATATGTATTAGGATCTTATTGAAACTTTTGAATGAGTGCCCATACTTCTTCGTCATTATTCCATTCATCCCTTGCTTTGTTTATTCAACTTGGTTGGATAATATAAATGGCACAAAGCAATGCTTCCACATCCTGATCCTTTCTTGAGAGTGCATCTGCAACAACTTTTTGCTTCCCTTTTTTGTAGAGGATTTCAAAGTCATAACCCAACATATTTGTGAAACATTTTTGCTACTCTTCTAAAGATAATCTTTGTTCTAAAAAGTATTTAAGACTATTATGATACGTTTTTACCTTGAAGTGTCTTCCCATTAGGTAAGGTTTCCATTTCTTAAGTTCATGTAGTATTTCCAACATTTCCTTCTCATAAATAGCTTTGTGTAAATACTTTCCTTTGATTGGACGACTTTCGAAAGCAATGGGTCTTGATTCTTGCATTAATACAACACCAATTCCATTTCCCAAGGAATCACATTCCACAATAAAGGTTTTCATGAAGTCTTTTGTAGCTAAGACCGATGCTTGGCACGTTGCCTCTTTAAGATGGGAAAAGGCCTTCGTTGATTCTAAAGTCCAAGAAAATGCATCTTTCATCATTAATGTTGTTAGAGGTGCTACTATTCTCCCATAATTCTTAACAAACTTGTGATAATACCCTATCAACCCAATAAATCCTCACATATGCTTTATGGATGTGGGGTTTTTTCATTCCTTAATGGATTTAATTTTGCTAGGGTCTACCTTAACACCTTCATGAGATACAATATGACCCAGATATTCCACCTCTTGTACTCCAATGAAACATTTGGAGATTTTTGCATATAATTATTTCTCCTCCAATATTTTGAGCACCTTGTCCACATGTTGAACATGATCCTTCTAAGACTTGATAAAGATTAGTATATCATAAAAAAATACTAACACAAATTTTCTAAGGAAGGGTTTGAAAACAAAATTCATCAAACCTTGAAATGTAGAAGGTGCATTGGCAAGGCCAAAAGACATGACCAATAATTCATAATGACCCTCATGAGTTCTAAATGTTTTTTTTGGAATGTCTTCAGTCTTCATTCTGATTTGATGATATCAAGTCTAGTTGAAGTTAGATACAACAAGCTACAAACTAGAATTTTATACAGAGTGGAATCAACTGGTGGTGCTACATCATCTTTGCTCAGTTTTGTGGCTTGAGAAATTAGTGTATCTGCAGGTTTGCAATTGGTCATTCTGAACTTTTTGGTGATATCAATGGCATATTTTTTCTGACAGACAAAAATTCGATTAGCAAATTAATGGATTTCAATGCCTAAGAAGCATTTCATGATTCCTAGATCTGTCATATCAAACTTTGTTTGCAATGCTGCTTTGAAATCTTCTAACATCATATTTCCTATTTAAAGAAGATCATCTACATGGAGGCATACAGTAATAATTTTACCTTTATGTATTTTGGTATACAAATTTGGCTCATGATTGCTTCTACGAAAATGACTTTTAATGATATAGGTGTCAATGGGACTGTACCAAGCTCTTGGAGCTTGTTTCAAACCATACAAGCCTTTCGTCAATCTATAAACCTTATGCCCCTGTTCTGGAACTTCAAAACCAGGAGGTTTCTCTACAGAAACTTCCTCCTACAATATACCACCTAGGAAAGCAGATTTTACATCAAGATGATAAACTTTCCATTTTTGTTGAGCTGTTGTGGACAAAATGGCTCTGAAAGTGTCTAACCTTGCTACTGGAACAAAGGTTTCACCATAGTCGACACCAAACTATTGTGAGAATCCTTTGGCAACCAACCATGCCCTATGTTTCTCAATCTCTCCTTTTTCATCCAACTTGGTCTAATATACCCATTTTACACCAATTCTGGCTTTGTCTCTCGGGAGATCAGCTAATTCCCAAGTCTGATTCTTCTCTATGGTAGCAATTTCTTGGTTGAGCCTTAAGTTCTTTGGGTCAGTTGAATCTATTGTTTGATGCTTGTATGTGTGGAAGGCATATGGATTTGTTGTTGGTTAAAGCATTATTAGTTCTTTTGAAAACCATAAAAGAAATGACATTTTCATTTCCTTAGCTTTCATCTCAATGTTTACTTTTCGAAATTGCATTAGATTACAATGCATTGAAAATTCATTTTTGGGATTATCATTGAGCGTAGATTACATTGCTTAGTGTTGAAATATAAAAAGTGCATTCTTAGTCATTGAAAAGAAAAAATGAAAAAAATCATGTAGGTGCATTTTAGTGAATTGAAATTCATTTTACTTTTGGTGGGTGCATTAAAATAGTAAAAGCGAAAGGTCTAGTTAGGAAGCTTTGTTTGTTGCATACTTGGTTGTTGTATCAATATTTGAACTTCTTCCCTATGCTCGATAGCTTTCATTAAAATGAAAAGAATCATTTTTTCATATTACTTCCATCGTAGGTGTGTTCAGGTGATAGAAATTTTTTAGCCTTGAAACTGAAACTTGATTCAAGGTCAACTTTAAAATTTACCTCAATTAACCTAAGGAGCATTTGGAACATTAACGAAAATATTTAGAAGTCTAGGCTAGAGATGTGTTCTGGCTTCATTAAATGTAGCAGCTATTATTGTTTCCAACGTTGCATCTGGGGGGTGAAATCTCATTCCACGTACATAAGTGTATAGGACCATTCTCCAGTACTTTCGAGTATATCGAAGGCGCTCCACACATGGTAAGTATATGGGAACACTCTCATAAAACGGTTATGCATTAGACAAAACTACTATGGATTTCACTCCCATGTACTGTTGCATATATTTTGGGAGTCCCCAATAGGTTGCTATGCATCCATAAGTAACCGAGTTTGTCGCCTTGTATACCATGATACACCGAATACAACATTCAGGGAGATTGGTTGTCATACGTTAATTCCTTGGTTCGTTAAGGTGTATATTGCAATTCATGGTTTCTTGGTAAACATTTATGCCTAGTTACCCCTTTTTTATTTATTTTTTGTTAATTTCTAAAATTAATTGACCATGTAATAAAATCCTACCCATGAAAAAACTACTTTTGTCCTCAAAATGAATGGTTAATTGTAAAAATAGAATTAAACCAAAATTATTCACCCACAAACAATTAGTAATTGATTTCATGAAAAACCTATCGTGGCAGAACCACCAAATCCTTTGTCGATCCACATGCAAGGTTCGCCTCTTGTATCCTCTTCACATTTTGAAGCTGACAGGTTAAAACAAGGATTCCAAAATGAGACTTCGAATAGAGAACACAAAATCTATGGAGATGCTAATGCACCTTATCCACCTAGAGTTGTAGATTCTAATATTGTTGATCCTAAGCCCCTTGAGAACTAAGGTGTTGAACTTGGTATCTTCCTAAGTGTGCAACCCCTTTATTCCCGACCACCTCCTCAACAATCAGTCACTTCATCTCAGGACTCTCCTCCAGCTAGTCCTCAACCTACTTCAGAGTTCTTTATTTTTCCTCCCAATCCACTCTTTGATCTGGACCATATACATGCATCTATCACCTCTGCATCCATATATTCCTTTTAATACTCTTAACATACCCTTTGATTCTTCTCTTAGAATGTCTCGGGTTTCGATTCAAGAACTGTTCCTAAACATGGCAGCAAATAGTGATAACCATCTGTAGAGTCAACACCCTAGAATGTTCCTTTGAAAACATATGAAACCCATGTTCCAGTTGTTGACGTTGATCCTATATCACTCCTTCCTCCTAAGAACTTTTCTAATGTTTATGCTCCCTACAATCTGACGAGTGGGTCAAGTACAACCCCTGCTTATAGTGCACCCTTGGTCCCACCAGGTTATATCTCTCTCATTGATGTTTTTTTTTACACTTCTAGTGCAACTTCAATTTTTCATAACCCCATTTCATCATCTAGTGTCGCTCCTATTACTGTCTCATTTGTTCCAAACGTATCAGAACCTGCGTAGACCCATGCCTTGCCTACGGTAATGATAGGACAAATGCAGGTTCCTCTTGACCCTTCTGCTCTTTCTGTTGTAGCCACGGTAACCAAGGTCCCCGCTCAAAGTGGAAAACCTACAAGTTCATCTATTTCATCGTCTGGGGGGAACTTCCTCCACCCTAAGTACATATTTCTTCTAATGGAAACCATGTGAACTATGGACCCCCTCCTCCCACATTAGGGGTAAATCGGCCCACTTGTGCTATTTCTAACCCGGGTGGAACACCAATTCCATCTGTATCAAGTACTATTATGGGGACACCCTTGCAAGGTCACCAAGTCACCTTGACTCAACCTTCCTACCAATAGACATATGTTCCTATTATCTCTCAATAGCCCCAAATTCCATTATCAGGAGTTCCTCCCAATTAGCAAGCAGGTCCGCAAAAGTATGGCCCCAATCCTTCGTATCCTCCTGGGACTGGTAATCCCCATCTAAAGTCACAAATTTATGTCCAACCGTAGTAGGGACCTTGCCTGCAATCATGGCCACAAGTTCCTTTCCAACTACGGCAAGGACCTTAACCAGAGCCACAGTCGCAAGTTCCCTTCCAATCCCAACAGGGACCTTACCAATAACCGCAGTTTCAGGTTCCCTTTCAATCCCAATAGGGACCTTACCATTATTAGTAGTCGCAAGTTCTCTTTCAATCACAACAGGGACCATACCCATAGCCGCAGCTGCAGGTTCCCTTTCAATCACAACAAGAACCTTACTAGCAACTACAACCATATTCGCAACAAATACCCTACCAACAATAGTATGGTCAGTTTTCCTCGCAAACTCCATACGTCCCATATGATCTTTACCATACTCCATACATCCCATATGATCTTTACCATACTCCATACGTTCCATATGGTCAAAACCCACGACAGTGGGTGCAAACCAAACCTCCTTATGGTCAAAACTGACCACAGTGGGAGCAGACCCAACCTCAGTAGGGTTGGAATACTCAGTTTGGTAATTACCAGAGACCTTAGACCCCATATAATCCACAACTTCCATTCTTAGCAACATTGGAATTGTCGGATGTGTCACAGCTTACAAATGACCCAATACTACACTCACCGTATTGACCTCTAGTACCAACTAAAATACTAAGTGATTGTCCTAAGTTCGAAGGTAAATCTGGAGAAAACCCTCAAGCACACGTTATGAATTACCACCTTTGGTGTTCCTCTAACTCTTGGGTTGATGATTCAATCCGGTTGCATCTTTTCCAGTGCACATTGACGGATGTTGCCGCTAAATGGTACATTGAGCTCCCTCAAGGTGCTTTCAAAGTTTTCAATTCTCTAGACATGGCTTTCCTCACCCATTCCCAATTGCTTGTTCGGTACGAGACTGGAACCCATCTCTTAACATCTTTGCAACATACGACCTCCACTCATATCTCTGATCATATCCATGAATGGATATGTAGGTGTCGTCTCATCAAATTTGACATCCTGGATCATCTTTTGACAGAATGGTTTACTAAGGCATTCATCCCCCCCATCGCTAAATACATAGACATGGGTGGATGTGTAACTAAGGAACAAGCTATCACCTGTGCTTTAGATCTTGTCTATTCACAATCTGGCACGTTGTATGAACTACTACCTGGTGCCTCATGACCTTCAACTAGTCCTACATCCTCCAGACCCTCTGATTCAACACCTATTGATGGTGTCATTGGATCTGTGGCTCAACGGTCTAGCAATACCTCGACTCCTTCTATGAAACCTAAATCTACTCAAGCCGTTGCAACCTCCAATACTGTAGACAACTCAAAGAATCTTGGTAAAACCTCAATGGTAAATGATGTCCAGTCTACCCAACAGATAAATCCTGGAAAGGAAAGAAAAAGGTTAAAGGAAAAGCTAAGTAGGATACCCACAAAAAGGATTCCCCAAAACCATTAGCTGACGATTCATCAAAGCGAAAGCCTATATATCCTTGCCTTATTTGTGATGAGGATCATTAAACTAAGGATTTTCCCCAACGTGTCGAAGTAAGTCATCTTTTGTAAGGCACCTCGGGGACGCCAGTTGTGAACCTTTCCCATCTCAGTAGATGCAAATGGTACACCAACCCCGTGCTTAGACCTCTGTAAGATCTCAAGTGTGCATGACTGGCTTGGAACCTATTTTCGTAGCCACTAGATCAAAAGCGTATCCAACTCTTGAAAGACCCGTGGTGGAGAAATATGCCACTAATATACCCTCTTCCTCCACTTCACCCAATTCCGGTCCTCTCAATATTGAGAAACCTATCATTGATTCCATAATCCAACCACCCCCTAAAGGTTTTCTTCATAAATCATCTTATAATCCAAATTCACAAGCTGCTCAACACTACAATATTGTAGAGGATTTGGTTGAAGCACCCTCACAATGTCGGCCTTAGAAGTCCTCCAAATGTGTCCATCACAATGGAATACTTTGTTATCCACCATTGGAGGAATTAATCCCATGGATTCCAACTTAATCACTTTTGATCTTGAAAATCGTATCCCTCGCATACCACCACAACTTGCTTTTCTCATACAAGTTGTCGTTATTGAAAAAACTACTCATTGAATTATTGTTGATGAAAGAGCCTCTACATGCATTATGTCCATATCATGTTGGAAAGCCCTGGGCTCCCCTCCTCTCAACCAGTCCCCGAATACTTTTGAAGATTTTAATGACAGAGGTTTTCGACAATACGGTGTTCTTAACTCTTTACCCATTCAGTTAGAAGGAAAGACTATCAATTTGGAAGTAGAAGTTGTTGATGCAAATCTCAATTATAACCTTCTACCTGGTCGTAGTTAGACTCATGCAATGTTTTGTGTGGTTTCTACTCTTTTATGTGTACTTCGCTTTCCACACCAAGGGAAAATTGTCACAGTAGACCAATTGGCCTTCTTTTCCTCTAACTCTTCAACTGGTAATGTACCTTATGTTGGGAAAACCACCATTCCTTATGAAAATGTTGGAGTGGGTCTTTTCAAAGACTCTTCCTTAATGGGAACTATTTCCCTTCCTCCTCCCACCAATGTTGCTTCAATTAATATGATCTCTTCTAGTAACGACCCTTGGATCAGTGCTAACCCTGATCAGTTTGAGAATTTTGGTGACACCATGTCACTCAGCCCCGTAGAACAAGATTACCAAGTTGTCATTTTGGCTTTCACAGTTACATCTGAAACCAATTATTGATTGAATACAGTCCTCGACTTGTATTTGCAAAATCCTTGGCTTGGTTATTCAGATTCTGAATATCCTTTGAATGATATTTTCCTTATTGACGAAAGCATCGTTGAAGTCATGTCTCTTGAAGAAACCCCTTGGAGTGATATCCATCATCGTCCCTCTTTTCTTCCTAGCCTTGGTGTGATTCCTACCTGTCTAGATACTTTAGTTTCCCCTACAACGACTGCTTCCTTTCAGACACCCATCTTAGTTCACGAGTTTTTGTGTGAAGTAAATATGGGAAACATATTGGCAACCATTCCCATTGACGTCTCTATGAAACGGGGGTTAGTCGAAAACATTCACATAGGGGCCTCTTGTTCTTCGAGTGAGTTTAAGATTTATGCAACCCCATTCAAATAATTTTGCGATGTCTTCGTTTGGACCTACGAAGAAATTCCTAGCATCGATCCAAACATTGTGGTGCATGAAATCCCAACTTACCCCGATGCAAAACCTATTTGACAACGACTTCATCTAGTACACCTAAGGAAGGTAGCTGCCATTAAAGGTGAAGATGAAAAACTTCCCAAAGATGGCTTTATTTACCCCATACCACTAACATATTGGGTTTCCAATATCGTTCCAATTGTTGAAAATAGCAATAAGAAATGATAAAAATAGAATCCAGAAATTCAATTTTAGTTTGTCCTTGAATTAAAATGGTGAATTAAAATCGAATTTAGTCTCACTAGATATTTGGAAATAATATTTAATTCATTATGGATTAATTAGTTGAAGAAATACAAGATATAAGTCTTTCTGAAGTC
>APFE031214215.1:82396-113683 GCA_000404065.3 Pinus taeda | reverse complement strand
TAAAAATAGAATCTAGAAATTCCAATTTTAATTTGTCCTTGAATTAAAATTGTGAATTAAAATCGAATTTAGTCTCACCAGCTACTTGGAAATAATTAATTAATTCATTATGGATTAATTTTTTTGGAGAAATTCAAGTTAGAAATCTTTCTGAAGTCATGCAAGAGTTATCCCTTAAATTAAGGAGATAAGATTGAGTTATATTTGAGTTTTAATTAGTTAGCTCAGTTTACTGAGTTAAGTCCAGTTAAATTAGTTCCAAACTGTTTGAGGAGCTAATTGTGAGTTATTAGTTAGTTGATGCACGCATGCACTCAACCAGTGTACTCCAAATAACTGAAGATTCCCTCATCAGAAACTCATGCATGTCTATTCTGAGAAATACCCAGTTGAGCTAAATGTCAAGGATAGTGTACTATCAGTTGCATGTGTTTTCCTATAAAGGAAACTCATGAATGCATTCAAGGGAAGGTTCCTTGAGGATTGCGTAGTTTTGGAGGATCAGTGTTCCACTTGGTTGAGAGTTTTCCACTTGGTAATAGGAGGATCACCCAGGAGAAACAATGCAAGGAAATAGGAGCTTGGAGGGTAGAGGAGAAGGCCTGTGAGAAGCCAGGATTACCTGTGAGCATCTGTGAGGATTGTGCTGAGAGCTAAGGCTTTGTATGATTCTTGTGTATTTCCACCTTGTATGATAATACAGATATTGGGATTTTTTAGTTGAGGCTTTCCCCAAAGTATTTTCATGTGTATTGTGCATTGATTCTTCTTCTTCTAGTTATATGTGTTCAGCTTGATCTTGCTCAATCTTTTAGCTTCTGCAAATTGATAGTAGAAGTAGGTTATAGTATTTTGCTTTAGTTATATTGCATTATCGAGTTAAACTACAGTCAGATTTTATACATAGGTTTCAGAGCGAGTTTTGTAGAGAATTCACAGAATTTCTACACTAATGACGAAAAAGCAAGGAACCATATGTGTCTGTGTTGATTATAGAGATATTAATTGAGTCTGTCCTAAGGATAATTACCCTATTCCCTTTATCAACCAGATTATCGACGAATGTGCTTGGAGAGAAATCTTTTCCTTTATGGATTGATTTTTTGGATATAACTATATTAATATCCTTCCTACTGATCAACATAAGACTTCCTTTATCTATCCTTGGGGAACTTTTTCCTAAAAAAACTTCCTTTTGGCCTTAAAAATGTTGGTGCAAAATTCCAAAGGGCCATGTCTTATGCTTTCCACGATATAAAAAATATCATTCAATCGTATATTGATGATTTACTCGCACACTCATCTAAACGTCAAAACCATATGTCTCACCTTAGGGCAATTTTTCTTAGTCGCCAACACTATAATATCTTGTTAAATCCTCATAAATGTGCCTTTTTCATTGAATTTGGTCATCTCTTAGATTCGTAGTGTCCAAATAAGGCATCTGAATTGATCCTCCTAAGGTGGAGGCCGTTGTTAATCTACCGCCTCCATCTTATTTACACCAACTTTAGAGTTTGAAAGGGAAGGAAAACTTTCTTCATCAGTTCATCCCAAACTATGTTAAGCTTGCCAAGGGTTTTACTCTTCTTTTGAAGAAAGAGGTCCCATTCATTTGGGATGACATTTCCTACAAATCCTTCGATGCTTTAAAGACCACACTAATTAGCACAACTTTGTTGCATCCTCCTAATTACCATCACGATTATTTCCTATACTTGGTCGCTGCTAACAATACTATTGCTATGGTGTTGGTTCAAGATGATGACGACTGAAATGAACATGTGATATACTAACTGAGCCATAATATCTTTGATGCTGAGACACGGTATGCCCGTGTACAAAAGTTGGCATTGGTAGCAGTTCATGCTATCTAACGTTTTCACCACTACATCCTCTTATGCAAAAATATAGTGATGTATGATTGTAACCCCATGACTTATATTATGTCTCATCAGTTGCTTAGGGGAAAATACTCCAAATGGATTTTCATCCTGCAGGAGTTCGACTTAGAGTTCACTTAAGGCCAAGTCAAAGAAATCACTAGTTTTTGTTGAATTGATCTGTGATCTTCCCTCTGCAGACATGACATTATATCTAATGAGTTGATTCCTCATGAATCTCTCTTCCTTATTAGCACCCATGATCCATGGTATGGAGATATCATCATGTATCTCTAAACTCATACCTTTATACGAGAGCAATATCGCTCTGAATGACATCTAATCTAGTACCAATCCCAACCCTATCGCATTATTGTGGATACCTTATATGCCTTGGTGTGGATTCAGTCCTTCGACAATATTTGACATAGGAGGAAGTTGGGAAATATTTAAATGATTTCCACTATGGAGCTTATGGCGGTCATATGTCAGGTTACGTAACAGCTCAAAATATCCTTCACACCAGCTACTTTTGGCCTTCTATCTTCAAAGATTACATTCTTGCAATCCATAAATGTTACGCTTGCAAAATCTATAACCGGAAACAGCAAACCCCACCTACTCCCTTACACCCAGTTATTATTGTTGGTCCATTTGCAAAATGGGGCATTGATTTCATGACTTGTAATTCTCACTCAACCGGGGGGCATGGGTACATCATCATTGTCATGGATTATTTCACAAAATGGGCTGAGGCGATGCCTACATATGATGCTGACGGTAAAATTGCTGCTATATTATTTTTTAATCATGTCATAGCTCGGGTTGGTGTTCTGAAATCCATAATCACCGACCATGGCTCCCATTTCCGTAATTACATGATGACAGATTTCACTACTCAGTTGGGATTACATCATAATAGCTCAACTCCATATTACCCATAGGCCAATGGTTAAGTTGAATTTGTTAACAAAGTTTTGGTCACTATGCTTCAATGAGCTATTGAGATGCATAAAAATAACTAGCATCTTATGTTGTTTTTGGCCTTATGGGCATATTGAACAGTTGCTAAAACAACAACCAGATTCACATCTTTCCAATTGGTCTATGGTCTGAAAGCCACTCTACCCATTGAGTGTGAGGTCCCATCATTGAATCTATTTATCGAACTACTTCCTGGTACTTCACCTAGAGAAGAATGGTTCCTTTACTTAGAGTGTATTCACAAGACTTGTTGAATTGTCACATTGGTAACTAAGACTCAAAATTTATGACTTAAAGCCCAATATGATAAAACCATGACCCCTCGTGCATATGTGGAAGGTGTCTTGGTCTTATTGTACAATCAAGCTAACCATGAATTAGGAGCTAGAAAATTTAAACCCATGTGGCATGGACCCTATATTGTCAAATGCGTATTACAAAAGGGTGCATACGAGTTAGTTGATTATGATGGAAATCAGTTGTCTGAGCCTTGTAATAGGCTCTACCTGAAAACATATTATGCTTAATATTGCATAGATACTTTGTACATTAGAGTGTGTTTCATTAGCGTGTTGTCTTTTGGTGTGATTGTTTGCATATTTGCAAACATGTTTTCCCCTGCTTACCGCATGTTCCACTTGGTTTGCAAATGTTGAAAAACCCTCCTCCTTATGTCAGTTTCACTGATGGCACTTGTTGTAGTACATGAAATCTATCTTCCGTTGCGTGGGCACTCTTTCTTCCCAATGATGAGTTAGTGAGTTTAGAGGGTATATGTTTAGGGCACACAACTATCAATATAGTAGAATATAGTGCGATCATCGAGCTATTGTCGAAAGTTATTGCTCTTGGTATTAGAGCATTGGTTGTTAAACCTGATTCATAACTCATTGTATTACAATTAAACAAGCATTATTTCATCATAAACCCTAACATTTTAAGAATGTATTTCCATGTTCGTCTCTTGGAAATAAATTTTGATTACATAACATATCAACACATTCCAAGGCATCTAAATACATTGATAGATGCATTAGCTAACCATGTTTTAGATCGACATTTGCAATATATGTAAAAAGAAAACCATGATACAATAGGAACATTAGGTACATAAGGTAAAACATGTATATATAGATCACAATATAGAGTTTGCAAAATGGTTTTTACATCAAAAATAAAAATTTGTGTTCTGAGACACATGGCTCCTTGATCCTACATAAGTGCAAAAATAAGACTAGAGACATGTCTATCCACCAACATGATGCTTATGATAGCATGATATAGCCCGAACAACTCGTCCCAACAACTAACGTAGTCTAGCTGATACCCCCATGGTACGCCTCTCATACCGAAGTGGCACCTCACCAATTGTAGCATAATCTAGAATGCCTCTAGTCAATGCTTCCAGATTGTGCTCCACCTCCACCACAGGATCGACTCCAAATGTTTCTCAATCTCTCATTTTTCATCCAACTTGGTCTTATATACCCATTTTACACCAATTCTGGTTTCGTCTCTCAGGAGATCAGCCAATTCCCAAGTCTGACTCTTCTATATCGCAACAATTTCTTGGTTCATTGCATCTACCCAATGCTTTTCTTTAATTGCTTCTTTAAAATGAGTAGGCTGATATGAAAGAAATGCACACATATTCTGTTGGTCAAACTCATGCTCCTGCTAATATATTTCTCTGACACTTCTTGTTTTTTGATTGCCTTTTGAAGATGTTGAATCACTAGTGGATTCACTGCTTGAAGATGTACCATTTTTAGAATGGTATAGTTCTTCTTCAACCTGTAATCTTGGTGGAGGTGGTGGATAAAAATACTAACTTGAAGCTTCATCAACATGATCAGACCAAGATTTATTTTCAAAAGAATTTACATCTCTGCTTAAAACAAACTTCTTTGTAACTAGATTATAAATTCGGTATGCCTTTGACTACTCACTATAGCCTACGAAAATACATCTTTCACTCCTATCATCAAGATTTTTTCTTAGCTTCTCAGGAACATGTGAAAAAAATATTGATCCAAAAATTCTAAAGTGAGATACATTTACCTTTTTACCATCACATGCTTCTTGAGTTACTATATCTTGGAGAGTGGTTGTTTGCGATCTGTTGAGAACATACACTGTTGTAAAAATTGCTTCAGCCCAATAATTGTTTGACAACTTCTTCTCACGAAGCATACATCTAGCCATGTTCATGATTGATTGGTTTTTCCTTTCTGCGACTCCATTCTAATGTGGAGTTTATCTTGTTGTGTTCTACATTATGATTCCTTGTTGTTGACAAAATGCTTTGAAGTGACTAGAGTTGTACTCTCCTCCTCTGTCAGACCTGAGTGTTTTCAAAGGCTTTCCACTCTGCTTTTCTGCTTCTGCTTTGAATTCTTTGAACCTTGAGAATGTATCTGATTTGTTTTTGAGAAAATACACCCATGTCTTCCTATTACAATCATAAATGAATGTCAGAAAATAAATACTACCACCAATAGATTGTGTTTGCATTGGGTCACATATATCTGTATGGACAAGCTCTAAAGGCTCTTTTGCTCTAGAGGAAGATGTGGGAAAGTTGTCTCTTTTATGCTTGGACATAACACAAATTTCACAATTACAATCTTTCTCATTCATAGTAAGCAGACCAATGACAATTGGATGTGAAGATGACTTAGACTCTTGAATGATATGTGGACATATCTAGAATGCCATACCTAAGATTCATCTATTCTTGACACATTGTGGACAAAAGAATGTGAGATATTTCGACATATAAGAGTCAAAGGAAACATCCTATTCTTGGTTTTTTCAACCTTAGCTATCAGTCTTCTATTAGGAGGTTTGTTATAGATATAACATGTGTTCCCTTGAAATATTACATCATAACCATGTTCCATCAGTTGTCCTACACTAATGAGGTTATGCTTTAGATTTGGAACATAATAAACATCAGGAATGTATTTCTGCTGATTTTGTTTAGTAAGAATAGGAACAATACCTTTTCCTTCAGCTTTAATGCAAGAACGATCTCCAAGAGTAATTTATTATGTTATGGAAGCATCAAGATAAGAAAACATATTTTTGTTATCTGTCATGTGATTGCTACATCCACTGTCCAGCAACCAAAAATCATTGTTGTGAGTGTCTTCAGAAAGATTGCATGAAAGAAACATTGTTTCATAAGATTCTCCTTCATTGTTGGAGAGATGGACATTGCCTCTATGCTGATCTCATAGTTTCTTTTTGCATTCATGTTCATAATGCCCAAATTTCTTGCAGTAATAACATTGGACATTATATTTGCTCAATGGTTTGCTTCTTTGAGTTTGGTTTTGTGGAGGTCTCCACTTCTCTGTTGCATGATGATGTTCTTATCTGCCTCCACTTGGGCCTCTGCCTCACTTGTTGCCACCTCTATATCCTCTGCCTTTGCCTCTGTCAAAAGAAAGTTGTGCTTTGAAAGCTTATTCCATGGAATCTTCTGTCAAGTTGAGTTTTCTTTCGTGTGCTAGAAGCGATCCAATCAATTGTTCTACTCAGAAAGTTGTAAAATATTTGGATTCTAGAGTGGTTGTGACAATCATGTCATATTTCTTGGGAAGACTTTGAAGGAATTTTTGAACAAATTTCTCATCTAAAATGGTTTCATTGATGAGCTTGATTTGATTGACTATTCCCACGACTCTAGTCATGAGCTGATCCATAATTTTTGCTAAGCGCTAGAAAAAGCCATTTCTTAAAATACATAATACAAATTTGCGCGACCTTTTATCTTCTTAAAAAAATCCCTTTTAAAAAGTGTAGCGCCCTTTTTTATAACTAAATTGAATGAAGCGTGACCTTCTTAAAAAAAAAATCTCTTTTACTTTCCCAATTATAACCAAACCTCTTTTTAATACTCCTTTTCAAAGCATAACAAACCTTGGTAATTTTTCAAAGCATAACAAACCTTGGTAATTTTAAAAGAAGTTTAGAAAACATATTTTTTTATAAAAAAAATTCCATGAACCTTTAGAATACGATGGAGCTTACGAGGATTTATACGAATGGCGTAAGGAGGCATTTACGACTTAACCTTTTTATTTTGAAAAAAATATTTCCGTTGGCTACTGTTGTTGTAGATCTATAATGTTATTCTCGGTACCATTATCCCGTGTCAATTGGAAATCTCGGTTTAAGGAAGCTCGACTAACATGAGCTCTCGACCAACTATTGAGCATTAGTAACGCTATCGCCTCTCTCGTGCTTACGGTAAGCGTTAATGACGCTTTGGTCTGGTTTGACAGTTGGACTGCATTATTTTCCCAACAAAAAATGCAGGTCTTCCTTCAATGCAGACTTTTGACTTATTCTTCTCTTCAACGACTTCGCATCAACCTTATTTTTTGCAGTACGAGGCATCTCACAACTGCTTCACTTTGCTATGATCTTTTCTTGTGCATACACACACATATGAAATGCTGCTCTCAAGAAGTCTTATCCAACCTTATTATATCTTTGCTTCTCTCTCAAAGAGTCTTACGTAATCTAAGCTATGATACCATGACAAAGAATCAAACTGAAAAGTGTAGTAGATATTTCTCTTTTCAATATTCAAAATGATTAAATAGATGACATTGTCAACATCAATAATAAATGATTGAAGTAAAACTTGACACCTATGGAGTAGAACTCAAGTAAACTGAACTTCCTATGACACCTAGCAGACAACAGATTCAAATGTGATGACACCTAACTAACAACTAACTGACAGTGAGATTAATATCTCAACATCCCCTCCTAATTTCAGTTGTTACATGTAGAGACATTTACAATGCCTAGTTCTTCTCTTTGAAATTCAAATACATTCTTGCCCAATGGCTTTGTGAAAATATTTGTTAGTTGATCTTTGAACCACATAAAGAAAGTACTATGTCCCCATCATTTACATGCTCACGAATGAAATGAAAACGGGGGTCAATGTGCTTGCTCTTTTTGTGGAAAACATGAGTTTTTGATAAAGATATCGCTGAACTATTATCACAGTAGATTGGAGTTGGCTCTTTCTAAATATTTGAAATATGTTTCAATAATCTTCTCAACTAGACAGTTTGACAAGCTGTTGAATTTGCTACTACATATTCTCCCTCTGCAGAAGATATTGAAACAATTGATTGTTTCTTGGATGCCCAAAAAATCAAATTGGTTCCAAGATGAAAAATATACCCTGAGTTGCTTTTGTGATCATCTAAACTCCCTACATAATCAATGTTTGTATAACCTGAAAGTGAACAATTTTTAGAATGTGTATAGAACAAACCATAATCTATTGTCCCTATAATATACCTTAAGATCCTTTTTGCAATGTTCGAATGAGAAATCTTAGGTGACTACATAAACATGGAGACAAAACTTGTTGCAAACATAATATCAATTCTAGTTGAAGTGAGATATAACAAGCTACCAACTAAAATTTTATACAGAGTGGAATCAACTGGTGGTGCTACATTTTCTTTGCTTAGTTTTGTGCCTTGAGCAATTGGTGTATCTACAGATTTGCAAATTGGCCATTCTGAACTTTTTGATGAAATAAATGGCATATTTTTGTTGGCCAACAAATATTCCATTAACAGATTGATGGATTTCAATGCCTAAGAAGTATTTCATGATTCCTAGATCTGTCATATCAAACTTTGTTCACATTGCTGCTTTGACATCTTTTGACATCATATTTCTTGTATAAAGAAGAGCATCTACATAGAGGCATACAATAAGAATTTTACCTTTATGCATTTTGGTATACAAAGTTGTCTCATGATTTCTTCTGCAAAAACCACTTTTGATGAGATAGGTGTCAATGGGACTGTACCATGCTCTTAGAGCTTGTTTCAAACCATAGAAGGCTTTCTTCAATCTGTAAACCTCATGCTCCTGTCCTGGAACTTCAAAACCAGGAGGTTGCTCTACATAAACTTCTTCCTGCAATATACCATCTAGGAAAGCAGATTTTACATCAAGCTGATAGACTTTCCATTTTTGTTGAGCAGTTGTGGACAAAATGGTTCTAACAATGTCTAACCTTGCTATTAGAGCAAAGGTTTCACCATAGTCGACACCAAACTATTGTGAGAATCCTTTGGCAACTAGCCTTGCCTTATGTTTCTTAATCTCTCCTTTTTCATCCAACTTGGTCTTATATACCCATTTTACACCAATTCTGGATTTGTCTCTCGAGAGATTAACTAATTCCCAAGTCTGATTCTTCTCTATGGCAGCGGTTTCTTGGTTCATTGAATCTACCTAATGCTTTTCTTTAACTGCGCCTTCAATATGAGATTGTTTATATGAAAGAAATGCAAACATATTCTGTTCATCAAACTCGTGCTCCTGCTCATATATTTCTTTGACGCTTCTTATTTTTTGGTTGTGCTCTAAAGATGTTGAATCACTGGTGAATTCACTTCTTGAAGATGTACCATTTTCAGAATGGTATGGTTCTTCTTCAACATGCAATCTTGGTGGTTATGGTGGATAAAAAGGCTGACGTGAAGCTTCATCAACATGATGAGACCAAGATTTATTTTCAAAAAAAATTACATCTCTGCTTAAAACAAACTTCTTTGTCACTGGATTATAAATTATGTAGGCCTTTCACTGCTCACTATATTTCTCTAACGCTTCTTGTTTTCTAGTTGTGCTCTGAAGATGTTGAATCACTGGTGAATTCACTTCTTGAAGATGTACCATTTTCAGAATGGTATGGTTCTTCTTCAACATGCAATCTTGGTGGTTATGGTGGATAAAAAGGCTGACATGAAGCTTCATCAACATGATGAGACCAAGATTATTTTCAAAAAAATTTACATCTCTGCTTAAAACAAACTTCTTTGTCACTGGATTATAAAGTCTGTAGGCCTTTCACTAGTCATTATAGCTGACGAAAATACATTCTTGTCATGAAGCTTATTTCTTAACTTCTCGGGGACATGTGGAAAAGCCACTGATCCAAAAATTCTAAAGTGAAATACATTTACCTTTTTACCATCCCATGCTTCTTGAGGTACTGTATCTTGGAGAGTGGTTGTTGGAGATCTGTTGGGAACATACACTATTGTCGAAACTGCTTCAACCCAATAATTGTTTGACAACTTCTTCTCACGAAGCATACATCTGGCCATGTTCATGATTGACTGGTTTTTCCTTTTTGCTACTCCATTCTACCGTTGAGTATATCTTGTTGTGTTCTGCATTATGATTCCTTTTTATTGACAAAATGCTTTGAAGTGATTGAGTTGTACTCTCCTCCTCTGACGGATTTGAGTATTTTCAAAGGCTTTCCACTCTCTTTTCTCCTTCTGCTTTGAATTCTTTGAACCTTGAGAATGTATTTGATTTGTTTTTGAGAAAGTACACCCATGTCTTCCTATTATAATCATCAATGAATGTGAGAAAATAAATACTACCACCAATAGATTGTGTTTGCATTGGGCCACATATATCTATATGGACAAGCTTTAAAGGCTCTTTTGCTCTAGAGGAAGATGTGGGAAAGTTGTCTCTTTTATGTTTGGACATAACACAAATTTCACAATTACAGTGTTTCTCATTCATAGTAGGCACACCAATGACGATTCAATGTTTCTGAAGATGACTTAAACCCTTGAATGGTATGCTGCCATATCTAGAATGTCATGGCTGAGATTCATCTATTCTTGATGCATTGAGGATAAAACACTATGAGAGATTTCGACGTCTAAGAGTCAAGGGAAACATCCTATTCTTGGTTTTTTCAACCTTAGCTATCAGTTTTCTATTGGGAGATTTGTTATAGATATAACATGTAATTCCTTGAAATATTACATCATAACCATGTTCTGTTAGTTGTCCCACACTAATGAGGTTATGCTTCATATTTGGAACATAATAAACATCAGGGATGTATTTCTGTTGATTTTGTTTAGTAAGAATAGGAACAATACCTTTTCCTTCAGCGTTAATGCAAGAACGATCTCCAATGGTAATTTATGATGTTATGGAAGCATCAACATAAAAACACAGATTTTTTTTACCTGTCATATGAATGTTTCATCCATTGTCCAACAATCAAATATCCTTCTTGTGAGTGTCTTCAGAAAGATTGCATGAAAGAAACATTGTTTCAGAGGATTCCCCTTCATTGTTGCAGAGATGGACATTGCCTCTGTGCTGATCTGATTGTTTCTTTTGGCATTCATATTCATAATTCCCAAGTTTCTTGCAATAATAACACTCGACCTTATATTTTCTCCATGGTCTGCTTCTTTGAGTTTGGTTTTGTGGAGGTCTCCACTGATCTGTTGCATGATGATGTTCTATTCTGCCTCTGCTTCGGCGTCTGGCTCACTTGTTGTCGCCTCTATATCCTCTGCTAAAAGAAAGTTGTGCTTTGAAAGCTTGTTCCATGGAATGCTTTGTCAAGTTGAGTCTTGTTTCATGTGCTAGAAGCGATCTAGTCAACTGTTCTACTTAGAAAGTTGTAAAATCTTTGGATTCTTGAATGGTTGTTACAATCATATCATATTTCTTGGGAAGACTTCGAAGGACTTTTTGAACAATTTTCTCATCTGAAATGGTTTCACCAATGAGCTTGATTTGATTTCTTATTCCTGCGATTCTAGTAATGAACAAATCCACATTTTCTGTGTCATTCGTCTTTAGGGTTTCGAACTGTGATCTCAATGTCTGTAATTTCACTGTATCATTACCTTGATACACATCTTTAAGGATTTCCCAAGCTTCATGTGTTGTGGATGGCTTTTGTTATCTTGTCGAAAATAAAGCCATCCACTGAGCTTTGAATCCATCATTTGGCTCTGTATTCTTTCTTTCTTTCTGAGTTCAATCGTTGCATTCCTCTGATTATTAGTCATGGTCGTCCATACTTCTTGAACCGGCTCTACATAGGGAGTTTGAAGGGTATCCTAATACTTTTGGACTTGCAGAAACGTCTTCATTCTCGAAAACCAAATCTCATAATTTTTACCAAACAAAATAAAGGTATGTGGCAAAGTGTTAAATAAAACCATTTCTTAAAATAAAAAATACAAATTTACACCCTTTTATCTTTTTCAAAAAACCTCTTTTAAAAAACACAATACCTCTTTTTTATAACTAAATTAAATGAAACATAACCTTCTCTTAAAAAAAACTTTTGCTTAACAAAATTTTATTTAAAAAAAAATATAACAAACCATCTTTTTAATACTCCTTTTTAAAGCTTAACAAACCTTCTTACTTTTAAAGGAAGTTTAGAAAACATACGTTTTTAGAAAAAAAAATGCCATGAACCTTTCGAATACGATGGAGATTTGAGGATTTATAAGAATGGCATATGGAGGCATTTAATACTTAAACCTTTTTTTCTTAAAACATTTTCAGTGGTTAGTGTTGCTGTAGAACTATAACTATGATTTATGATTCACGCATTCTTTGAGCCCTCTCTTGAATCCGATCTATATGAACTTTAATATCAACCAAAAAAAATGAATTTGGAAATATAGTAGACAAAATACACACAAAAGTTATTCCTATATTACACACTTGAAATGAAAATAGATCCAATAAATTCTATAATATATATATTAAACTTAAAAACTAACATATATTTTCTGTAATTTTAAAATAAAAATGTACATTTTCTAGATACAGCAGCTCAATTATGGAGAAAAGTTGAGTGTATAGGCAGGCGTTTGATCCCGGTTGAAGAGTCCAAAGTCCTGCTCCGTTGTAGGCCCCGACTTCAGGTTCTCCCTGAAAAGAGCGAAGATATAAGTCTCGATGCTCGTTCCCGGCCTCTTGGGCGTCCCTGCATTCGATAATACATGTTTGATGAGATTGTTGTTATAAGTCTGAGCATTCTCAACTGTGGCCACATCCTCCCCGAAAGAAGGCCATCCGCTTTCAGTAACGATAAGCGAGACGTCTGGATATCCCAAGTTTTCCATGGCAGAGATAATAGTATCAACCATGGCATCGAACAAGTTGGTGTACCTCCTAACTCCGTCTACCAACGGGGACGTGGGCTTAAACAGGGCGTAGTCCAAAGAGATGGAGCCGCTGCTGCCGGTAAATATGAAGTATGGATAGACATTGGCCATGTAAGGAGACCCGTGATATGACAGGAATTCGAGAATAGACCTC
Organism: Pinus taeda; assembly: GCA_000404065.3. NCBI lineage: Eukaryota > Viridiplantae > Streptophyta > Pinopsida > Pinales > Pinaceae > Pinus > Pinus taeda. Next base: position 100,652 of record APFE031214215.1, on the reverse strand, counting down.
ATGCTGTCCTTTACGCCGTCACTGAAGGTTCCCTGAGAAGGAGCGGAGTTGTGAGCTATCAGGAAATCAAGGAGAGATCTCGTGGTGTCCTCCACATTGTCGGCGAAGGCACCCTTGGACACCGGGAAGTCGATGCCAGCTATAACACTGATGTTGTGTGTAGTAGAGACCTTGATGCTATTCTGCAGATTGGCATTCTGAAGCGCAGTTTGAATGTTAGTCATAGCAGGAAGAAGATATGATATGTACTGTGGGCTACACAAGATGAGGTTGCCCACTGCAATATATTTTATATTGGTGGCGGGATAGAACTCGACAATGTTGTCGTTAACCCAAGCGTCTGCTGAGTCCTGGCTAGAGGATATGGCCTGCAATTCTTGAGTACCCACACCCACGATTACATCGATCCCCGAATTCGCCAAAGCTTTTAATTCATCCCTGTTTGCCTTCAAAATCCTACACTTCCCGATGTTGTTCTTCTTCATTAAGCTTACCGCCTCGTCTGCAGGTGGCAGATTGCTTCCCTGTATGCCGTAATTTACTCCTATTTTATCACCATCTGCACAAAGAGTTGAATGATAAACAGTTTAACTGAACCCAATCAATGTTGAGCGCTTTGAATAACAATTGTATTTTATGTAGAAAACGAAAAGAAGAAAACGTTTGGTAATGCTAACTTACCGGTGAGGATTGAACCCCAGAAGATGGCAATAAACCCTACCAGGATTATCTTCGCTTGCTCTGTGGAGGCTGCCATATTTCTGATGGGAAATTACAGATTTGAAAAATATTTTGTGCAGAAGATGTTTGTTCATTTATAAGAAAATTAATGGATTATCCCATATATCCGACGGTAAATTACAGATTTGTAAAATATTTTGCACAGAAGATGTTCGTTTATTTATCAGAAATTTAATTGATTAGCTGAACGTAGATTTGAGAAAAAACTCAATTGATCTGTGACCGGTAACGTGTGGGACACTCAATTGATCCCGTCAATGAGTTAATGTATAGGACTGTTGGACAATGAGTTAGTGCATCATTGTCTAATTGGATAGGACAATGATATGGTGACCGGTAACGTGTGGGACACTCAATTGATCCCGTCAATGTATAGGACTGTTGGACGGTGATAGTGCCATCATTGTTTTCTAAATTGATAGGATAATAATGTGGTTTAATGGCCACGTGGGGAATTTTTATCCCGTAATTTTTGTGGTCTAACTTTGAGCAGAATTATAATGAGTCGTTTATGGACGGGAAGGAATTGTTGGGAAAGTTAAAAGTGGCCGGAATCTTGATAAAAGATTTAAAAAAAAAATTGTAGATGCAGTATTTGAATTAAGTTTTTAATGATGGAATTAAATTTAGCACAAAAAAATCTAAAGCACCTAAAATTAATAATTTTTATAATATTTACTTAGATTTACAAAATATGATTAAAATTTCTATAACTTTCAAAACAAAAACATAATTTTTAAATTACTGCATCTCTGAAAACTTTTTTACCATTCTAATTTGTATAATGTTTGCCGTACATTTAAGGAGAGCCACGAGCACTCCTAACCACTGTCACTGCGCAATTAGAACATTTTCATATATATAAATGGAATGATATTTTAATAACAACAAAGTCAACTGACACGTGATGTGTGGCCCAGGCTGCATCCTCCAATATTCACTGACTGATTATAGTAGTTTTCAACCACACTAAATACATAGATGGGTAGGTGTCCTATTCATAATGTAATTTATTTTATGGATATAAATGAATGAAATCAATTTTAACTTACATCTTTAAAATTATTTTTGCATGCTTATTTGTTCAGCATTAAGTTTCCATGCATGCAAAAGTTTTGATCATATTATGGGGAGTCTGTCTATATTATGTATTAAGTTTCTGCAAAAGTTTTGATCACATTGTCTATATTATAGGGAGTTGGTCTATATTATGCATTAAGTTTCTAACTTGCATGCAAAAGATTTTATCACATTGTTTATATTATGGGGAGTTGGTCTATATTATGCATTAAGTTTCCAATCTGTGTGTAAAAGTTTTGATCACATTGCGTATATTATTGGGAGGTTCTTAAGGTAGGTTATGTTTTAAGATACAATCAAACAAAAATTATACGATTATGATTTTATGATTTTTTGGAAAGGTAATTTATAAAAAATTTTAAAATAATTTATTAAGAGTATATATATGATATAAAAGTTATATAGGAAAGTTTGAACCTAGGTTATGCAATTAACACACATTAACATAATCCTGGCCAGCTTGTTTATTCTTGATAAACCATTACTAAATAAATTTAATTAAAAATAATACATTATTGTGAATTAAAATACATTATTTTTTAAACTTTTAATATAAAAAAGTTACATGAATATATCCCTTCTCATTGAAAGCCCTTCAAATTTGATCACTGCACACTCCTTCAAAAAGCAAATGATGAATGTCTCCCGACTGCAGGACCATCATCACACTGAATAGTAAAGGATATTTATGGACAGACGCCACGCATTATAATTAATTTTTATTACAACAACCCCTCATTACAATTTTGCTTTTTCCACAAATGCTCCACTAACCGACATAATTTCCCTTTTTACACAACCCCACAGCATCCTTTGTTACATTTAACATTGCCGAGCCATCCATGGCGGCTAGATCGCTTCAATGATCAGATTCTTCGCATCAAAAATTCCTCAAATACCTATCAACCTATCTCAATCCGCAATGATTCTACTTTCCATTAAATATTTTCATTAAACGCACAGTAAATGCAGTTGCGTTGGTCTGTCTGCCGAGTGTCTATTATTTAAAAAAAAAACACCATCAAACCGGTGAGCATTTTATACATATTGTCATGCATGCTGTGGAAGGTGGTACAGAGGTTGTTGCATTTGAAATGGTTTCAAATTCAACTATCGATACTATATCACCTGCAGTTGCGAAATTGGGTGGCTGCCAAATTAGTATGGTGTAAAAGCAAAAACAAAGTCATTTTCTCTCTTTCTGCAATATGAAATCTTGTTTAACCTTAGTCATTTTCTATTTTTAGAATATAAACTTGTTTATATTCAAGTGTAGTATGGGACATTTTCAAGTGAATGTACATATATGTTTTTTTTATATATTTTTTTGAAAATCGAATGAATTTTAATTTTAATTTAATAGGTGGATAGTAAGGATTTAATCTTATGAAATATTTTATATAAATATTTGGAATATAGTTTTGAGATTTTAATTTAATTATAAAAAATTATTCATATAATATAATAATTATTTTAGATTTTTTTATACTCACATATGAGAGGTTGAAATTTATGTTTATTTTCCCCTTTTAATAATATTGATTGATTAAAAAAATGTTATAAGAACATTTGTCATATGAATGAGTATTTTTTTGGTGTGTGGTATTATTAGTAAGTCATAGCATTGTAACAAAGTTTATTTACACATTTAGAATCTCCATGACAAAGTTAAATATCTAGTTACATGTTTTTTAAATGTATATATATGTTTAACTCATATATTAATTCCTAATAATAACAATAATTTTCTTATTATTATTCTCACATATGTGTGTAGATTGGGCAATAGGGCACTTGTCCCAGGTGAGTGTTGCATGACAAAGCAAAGGGCATGGGGTGACAGCGATTCCCTCACTTCAGTTCACACCTCATTCAATGCATTGAGTCTCACATTCTTTGAAGAGGATGGTTCATTTACCTCTAGTGCACGACATGGATTCAAGCTCAATTATCATAAACATTCCTTCTGGAAGGATATAGGTGTAGATAGGGTTTGTTTGCAGGTGGTCCGGAGCCACTAAGAGCTACAGCTAGCTCGTGCGAACCAGTAGGAAGTTCTTCACTCCGTTCATTATGGTCAAAGGGAGAGCTCATGCTAGATAGGGTTGCAGGGGGTGAGGATGTCAACCTCTACCCTCATGACATGTTCAGAGGGAAGAGGAATTCGATGAGGACATTCCAGTCCATATTCGTAGACTTGTGGTTGCCATGGAGGTCACGGAGCGGTGTAACACTAGCAACACATTCTAGGTTGTTAGGAAATTGTTGGCCAAACAACTAAGGGACGAGAAAGAAATCAAAGAAAATGTTGAAAGCAAAATGGTGGAGGACAACACATTTCATGTTCACATGTGAACGACACTTCGGAACCTGGTGTGGGCAATGAGGATCCCCTTTCCCCCTCCTCCTCTATCAACATATTCCAACTCTCATAACATATTTGAAGAGCAGGGCTCCTTCCACCAAGGACAAAGACCCTCTCCTCAGGAACACTTTGAATCATAAGAAAAAAATTGAAGGTGTTGGCTAGCCACATTTCTCGAGCTATGGGAGAATGGATATCAATCATGTCTATTCACGTTGAAGTCAAGGGCACTGCAAAGGGCGAAACCTCTAGGAATCTAGATGACTTCTACATAAGGCAGGCTTACATTGAATGGGAGCGCCCTCCCTAACTTCCAAAGGGCTACGATGATCCATTCTTGTATCTCAAGTTGTGAAAGAAGGCCTAGAAGGAAAAAAGTCAGTCCAATAAAGCACCAGACATGAGAACCCAGCCAATTCAACCCACATTTGGCCCCCAAACATGACTTCTCTCCAGGATTCAGATCTCTCATAGGTTTTTACTTACTTGTCACTTAGTTGTTCTAGTTTCTCTAGTTCCTACAATGTTTATTCTGAGTTTTTCTACCCCATCGTCTATGTATTGCCCTTGAACTCTTCAGGAGGCCATCTGGTTTCCCAGTTTTGGGCAGATGACTATAGCTTTAACATTCTCAAGCTTTTTTCTATCTATGTTTACATTCAAACTCCAAGTTTTGTGGCATACTGTCTAGTTTACCTCTCATGTGCAGACAACCTCCACTTTGTTCCATTTTTCACCTCTCATGGGCACAGAGCCTCCACTTTGTTCCATTGTTCACATTTTTGTGTTGCACACAGAAAACTTCAGTTTTGCAAGTTTGTAATCCATGTACATTTATGATAATATAAAAACATCTTACTTGCCTACAAAATAATAATAAATAAATTATAATCTATCTCATTTTTAGGATTTTTTTTTGTAATCTTGGCCATATAAGATATATCATGAGGGAAGTGTTTTAATGTCTATTATGAGTCATTTAATTTATATAGTTGTAATTTCTTGGTAATAATTAAGAATAGAAGGTTGAGATTTATCTCAAAAGGAGTTACACCCCTTTTCTTGTCAATTTAATAAAAAAAAATCATAATTATATATATATTATATATATATGGGCATATATATTGAAAATTTACTATATTGTAACAAAGTCTATTTACAAATTAAACAAATTTTCATGATTAAAAATCTTGTTACATATATTTTTTAAGATATATATGTTTAACACCTTATATTTCTTTTTTAATAATGTATATATAGCAATAATTATTTATAATTTAATTTGTTGATATTTTGAATCTTGATAAATCTTAAATATATTATAAAGTGAGCAATGTCATAAATATTGTAGATTTATATATATCTATAATAATGTATATATTATTTTATATTTTATATTTATACACTAAAAATATATACACAAATCTTAAATATAATAAGCCATAACAAATCTCAACTCCAAAAAATTTCTAAAATATATATTGTGTTAAGTAGAAAAAATAAAATAAAAATAAAACCAAAATACTGAGAAAAAAAAAAAAAATTTGTTACAAACTATAAACTTTATATTTATAAGAAACTAAATTAATTTAAATACATTCATATAAAAAGATAAAACACTAAACCCAAAACATACCAAAAAGCCAAACAAAATCATTAAAAACAAAACTGCCTACTTACCACAAATATTTAAAAACATTAAACTAAACAAAATATAAAACTCATAAAGCAATGCAATAACAAAACCAAATAAAAAAACATCATAAAACATAATACTTCACAATGTTAAACACAAAACTCCAAAAAACACATATTAAAAAAATTAACTAAGAACGAAAAACACCACTCTACAAAAACAAACAACATATTAAAAAAATTAACTAAAAACGAAAAACACCACTCTACAAAAACAAACGCATCCCCAAAAAACAACATTAACCATAAAAATTCAAAACATTGAATACCATACCTTTAGTCATCCTAAATAGAACATGACAAACCTATGAACAAATAATTATAATGGTAAATAAATAATGGAGGATTATAATTATATTAACTAACCTATGAACAAATAATTATAATGGTAAATAAATAATGGAGGATTATAATTATATTAACTATATAAATAGTAATATTTAATGTTATACAGCTTTAAGGGTTAGTTTAGTTGGTCAAAAACCATGTCTTGCTATCGGAAGGTCACAGCGTCGATTCTACCCGAAGCCCTTAGGGTTAGGTCTTGCCAGTAGGCCGAGAGGTGATTAGCTATTTATCATTTAAATATGGTAAAAAACTTATTTAAACCATTATCTCGATGAGGGTGTATGAACGGAGGGAATTTAGTGATGGAGGCAAGGAGCACAGTCTCCCAAGGGTTGTACTAACAAATATTGATGACCATTAAATCTAAGTGGATGTCAGGGTGTCGGTCACTTGGATATTTCGAGAAGTCGGTAAGAACTAAAGTTGAATCAAGGGTTTTCCTTTGGAAATTATTCTTTTTGGTTATGGGAGTGTTAGAGGATGGTGAAACAGAGGATGAGTATGCATAGGTTGACAACCTATGCATGCCCATTCCTAGTATATTGCACACAACACTGGGTATGTTAAGAGGTGGGGTGATGGCCTAGTTGTGGTCAAGGTGCTGAGTTGTTGGATCTGGGATCTTGGTAATAGGTGGTGTGAGTTTCTTGTTGGTGTTTGGACGAGCATGGTTTGGTGAAAGATGTTGTGGTGCGACTTAGTGACGGAAGAGCACCGAGCAAGGAAACTATTCCTTGTGTGTTAAGTAATTGTCGGAGTTCTTATCTCTTTCCTTCAGCGTTTTGTAGTAATTAGAGGTGTTGGTGTGGTGATGTTCTTGTTTTGGTGGGTGTTTCCTTTTGGTTTCTTTGGGGATTTTATTGGGGTGGCAATTATATCGAGTAACTCTAGTCGCTCCTCTACGAAGACTGTTTGTATGAAAGTCGAGTATGGTATCCCAAGGCTTAGACTCCATCGTGTTTGTCTTATGAGTCTTTTTCTTTGGTAGTTTGGGGGTCTATGTCTTGCTGGAGGTTCTGGTTATTGGGAGGGACACCTCCAGTGGCATTATGGTTTCATTTTATTGGTCGGGGGACAAATGTTATGAAACAACTTTTCGGGGAGCCCTCCTTGGGTAACCAAGGCACCCAAGAGGATAATTGGATAAAATATTGGTGGCGATTTCCAGGGAGAATCATGCTCGGGTAGTAGGGTCTTACCCGGTGTGGTGGGGCTCTCCATGGAGAAGTGATGGGCCATGAAGGACGAATGGGCACAGGGGAAGGCGGGGGGTGGGGGGGGGGGGACTAAAGTGGTCTTAGATGGAGATTTTGTCCCAGGAAAACTTACCTACACCTGGCCCTTTGGATGAACTGTCCTCTTTGGAAACCATTGACAGAGAGCTTCAAGGTATTATAGTGATCCTTGTAGAGCTTCAACAACAGTGACATGATGATAGGAATGAAGTGATTCCCTTCATGAACGACTTATTTCATAACCAATGGGTGATGTTAGAAAAATTTGGTTTGGTCTGGAAAAGCCAGAGATACATCACTGAGAGGCTAGATTGGATTGAAGGAATACTTGACCATTTGGAGTTCCATGCTCATGAGGGACCTAGAACCCTTGATCCTTTTCACATTGGGAAAGCCATAGATCATCGTAATCTCTTATGTCAACTGGTTATGTATTTATTCTCCATGTTTTTTGGAGCTCATATGCTTATGGGACATGGACACGCTATATTTTTTGGCATTTTACTTTAAGTTTTTGTTTATCTCTCTTGGCCAAGAAATCAAGTTAGAGTGAGGCCGGGAGATAAAGGCTACCATTAAAAATCCTATATAATATTTTGAGAAATTAATGGAATGTTTTTGAATGTCAAAAAAAATTCCATTTAAACCATTGTCATTCTTTATTTAAACTACAAAAACTATTTTAGGAAAATAAATACCATGAACTTTAAACCATCGTTCTTCTCTATTTAAACCATCATTATTATTTATTAAAAAAAATTTCCACTTCCACGTCAAGTAGCAAATATGATAAGGTCTAAGGTCTCGCAACATCCACAAAGTTAGACTTTTCTAAGCACATCACAAAGCCCTTCGAGCATTGAAAATAGTAGACGAATCGAGGTGATAATGGGAATTGGGAACGATGAGCTTAAGAAGATCGCAGTTGATCAGCCTGCAGTAAATAGGTGGGTTAACAACAACATTCGCCAATTCTATCTGGCCACTAACATCAAATACATCGCAATCGACAACGAATTTGTGTCGACTAATGATCTAGACTTAAACAGGAACGCAATAAATTACAGAGATAACCATATACACAAAGATGCAGTGGAAATAATACTTCATTTCATTAATGGAAAATACTGAAATATGCTTACAACCAGAAATGGAAATAAACCAGCTAGGGCGATGGTGCTTATCTCTGAGAAGAGATGTGTGGCTACATGCCTCTGAACTGTGTTACAATGAGGCTCGAAGGCCTATTTATTGTTGAGAAATAATGGAAAACCCTTCACATTCCAAAACCTAACCCTAGAAGATGAAACGCCAAATTGTGGGCCTCGTAGAGGGGATCCAAGTGGAATTAGCGGGTGGCCACCAATATCCACTTGGATCAACTAAAAATTGGCAACATATTCTCGTTCCTACCATAAAAAACATTCAAACTGCAGTCCAGAATGCCAATTTGCAGGACTCCATAAAGATTTCCACCACCCACGCCACATCTATTCTGGGAAATCCATACCCTCCCTCTCAGGGAGAATTCACAAATGAATTGAAGAACAACATGAGCAATGCGTTGAACTTTTTGGCAGAGAATGGGTGTCCTTTCATGGCTAATGTGTATCCCTACTTCAGATACATTTACAAAAATTCCCAAATCTTCTTAGACTCGACTTTGTTTAGATCCTCGAATCACATGGTGAATGATGGATTTCAGCTCTATAAAAGCTTGTTTGATGCATTGGTGGATTCTCTAGTTTCAGCTATGGAGAGATTGGGATATTATGATATCCCCATCATCATAACTAAGAGCGAGTGGCCTAGACGACACATTGAGACATACATTTTCGATCTTTTCAACAAGAATAAGGATGTGAAGGTCGAGGAGGACACAAAATGTGATAGTCCTAACCCTAGTTTACTCATGAAATGTGATAGCCCCAACACTAGTTTCCTCATGAAATGCAATGTAAATGTTTATACAAAAAATATAAAAATGGGTTGAGTCAAAAGGGAAACTGATTCTAGAGGAGGTTAGAGAGCTTGATTTCTTGGGATATATATGGATTCTTTGTGCATGAAATTTGAATTGTTTTAAAAGCCATTAAAGGTTGGAGGGTGTGTTTTTAATGGACTGGTTTTTTTAATTTAATTGGGATGCAAGAGAAGTACGCAAGCCCATGCTCCCATGGAAACACTTACAAGGCAGAAAGGACAAGAAATTTATCATCTTTTTCATGCATTGGAACAAGAATTTGATCATCATTCAGCATTCAACAAGAGAGAGGAGGAGCAACGAAGGAGAATTGCAACAAGAAAAGGAATACATGGATATAAAATTGGTTGGAAAGTTTGGTAGGAGGAAGATCTCTCCTAGGTGAGGAACAATGGCCTCTCGGTTCCGTCACTAGTATAAGAGGGGCCAAAATATGATGGTTATGAGTTGGAGATGTGACTTATTGGCATTGGCATTAGTTGTTTGACACATCGGTGCTCATAAAATCGTTGCTAGAATTTTTTCGAATAGTCGACAATTGATGCTTAGAATATAATGTCGATAATATTGAAACCCTAGGCTACTTAGGGTTGGCAAGTCTAACAATATTTAGGTTTTTTGGTAATACTTTGGTAGAACCCTAATCTTTTAGGGTTGTTATAAAACCTTAAACATTTAGGGTTTGTGAATTAATGAAAACCTAGTCAAAATTGCTAAGGTTTATTGTTTCTATCCATGCAAAATATTAGTATGAATGAAACCCTACATGTAAACTTTCTAGTTCTAGGGTTTGTAATAAAACCTAGTAAAGTTTGTCATGAAATTCTAAAAAGCATATTGTTGAAACCCTATATGTGCAATATTTGATTTTGTGGGTGTTGAGTCTAGTTTCTAGGACTTAAAGAATTTCTTTCGTTATTAAGTTGTTAATAACTAAGATTTCACTTTGAAATCTAGTGATTATGTCAAAAAACATAGTATAAGATCTCGAGTTGGATATGAAAGATTATTCAAGATTAAGCTATGAAAGTTTGACTACTTATGATTGATACTTTTTTCATGTTGATATGGTACCCCTGTACTGATCTCATACTCCTATATATTTGTATTTAGATACTAGATTTGCAACCACACAACCTTCAAAATGTTGAATATGTCAATCTATCTTGAAAATGACTTAATGATGAGCATGATGAAAATAAGAACTTAATAACGTTTATTTTTAAGTTAAGGAGGATCTTCGATACCTTCCATGAGTTCATAAGATGTTTATAATAAAGTTGAAGAAGATTTGAATGTTTTATTGAAAAATGCAACAAGATAAATGAGCAACATCAAGATAATTGAAGACCCCTAAGGTTCGTATTAACGTATATATGTATTGAAAGGTTATTGCTAATTGGGATTTTGGAAGCATGCTTGACTAATGGATATATATGTAGTTTATAGGGAGAGATGTAAGAATTTGGGGATGAGTTCCTAATGCTTGGGAGGACATTTGGTCGGCCCATGTGTTATCCCAAAGTAGGGAGGGTGGCGTTGGTCATAGAGCCCTAGCCTTGCATACACACCTAGATGTAGGTTTTAACCCCGTACAGAAATTACCTACATATGAATTCTAAATCACATGAAAAATAAAAATGCTAGAGCATAACACATAAAACACATATACACAGAGATTTCCCACTGGATCCCAAAACCGGGACTACCAGCTTGATTTTTCATTATGTTCCTTTCAATGTTACAATACATATTTATACATGCCGAAGCATCCAATACCATGGACCGAAAACCACCGCGTCCAAAACCATGGACCGAAAACCATCACATCCAACAAACATGTGCGAAAATCATGCACAAAACCATAGTTGGGTCCGACCAACCTAACATAGGGTCCAAAACCAAAATTTTCCAGGGCGCTACCCCAGACCCCATAAAGTGGGGTTACGGGTACACCTCAAACCCCCTGTTAACTATGTGGAAAGAATATAACACAACCCAACACTAGATCCATCGATTGGTGTTAAAGTGGAAGATTGGTTGTACCTATAGTGGTTGAAGCTTGGAGACCTTAGTCCCACCTGGATAGATACCATGGTCAAGTATCTAATTCGAAAGTGTTGTGGTGATGTATGACTCTTTATCTTTGGAGCATTTCATTTTGATTTCATCCTTGTACCTATATGTAAAAATTATGAATACCTCCCTAGTTAAAGGGGAGTGTTGAAGAATGTAACTAGTGTTGGTCTTCATAATTGTATTTGAGTCATAAAAAAGAAAATAAAATTATTTTTTTTGACTTATTAAAGTATGGGTTTCATGCTTGGGTCAATAGTCAATAGGTTAAGCCTCCATTGTAGGCTTCTAATATTTTTGTTGAGTCAAAGTCATCATTTTTGTGTCTAAATATATCCTCCGCCAAATCAGTTCCTTCTTCCAAAAGGATTACCATTCATCCTTCAAAGTTGGCCTCCAAACAAAAGATAATCAAGTTAGCCTTCATTACAAGCCTACAAGTCAGCTTCAAGTCAAATTGTTCATGTCAAATCAAATGTAAAGTGACCAATAAGTATAAATAGCCTACTATTTTACCGTTTAAAGGAGAGAAGTGAAGCATTCATTCAAGAAGTAAGAGAAACTATTACATGACTAAGAAATGTAGAGGAAGTCGAGAATCTTAGAATACTATTATAGAAAGGAAGCCAAAAATGTGAATTGCAGAAACAATTATAGGGAGGTTGGAGTTCCTTGTTGCAAAGATGATTACAGAAAGGGATGAGACTATTTCAGAAGGAAGGTTGATATTTCTGAAGTAGGAAGGTTGAGATTTCTGAAGTAAGAGGGTCAAGAATATTTCAGAAGGAGGGTCGAAATTTTGAAGTTGAAACAAAAGGATCTAAAAACCATGATTGAAAAGATAATTGTAGGAGGAACTATTTGGTGGTTGGAGTAAGTCTACTTATTTAGTCAAAGGGTCAAGTGTGTCTCAACCTTATTTAATCTACTAGAGAAAGAGTTGATGGGGTTTTCTCCTTCATAGGGATTTTTCCCTGGTATCTGTGCTCCTACATCTTGTGTTATTTTCTTTGTGATCTTCACGTTGGAATTTATTTTATGAAAGGAGCCCTAACATAATAAACATATAATTTCTAAATGTAAAGATAAGAGAAATAAAATTGAAGAATCTAACTCACATAATTCTCTAGATTTCTCAACAAATGAGAGGTATTGGACCTCATTTGATTCACACAAGTAATTCGGTCTCTTCAAGAAGTCTAAGGAAAATTCAAAGTGAGTAAGAGGGGAATGATATGAAGGAAAGGAAGGTCTATTTTTTTGGCTTGTGCATTAATTCTTTGTTTTGAAAGTTCACACATATGGGAAGAAAGTTATCTCTGCTCCAATTTTGAGTTATAGAAGAGTAGAAAACTGAGTTATAGAGAGAAGAATTATTGTTTGGGTGTCTGGCCCATGACTTGGTGAGTTGTCTTGATTAGAAGTCTTGGAAGTCTTCCTTGAATTTCAATAAGAATAGAATATTTTGCATTTTTCCCCTATAGAGGGTTTTTTTCTCTGGCCTAGAGCCTATTTCTAATGTTCTTGTTTGCATTTTGATCTTCTTTCTTGGCATTGTCTTGATGATGAACATTGTTATGCAACCAGCTCATAAAATAGAAGAAAGAGATAGACCAATGACTTCAAAAGTAGCCTCTTCGAGGGGGAAACCTCCTTTCCATTACACAAATGAACAATTCTTGGATGATACAAATGACAATACCTCCTTTTATATATGGGAGTCTAAGGGGTCACAATATAATCAGAGCCAACATAACAATAATAATGTAAGGGAACAACAATAATAATAGTGGGCTTCTATGGGGCACAATAATAACAATATGGGGACAACATGGGCAAACCAATAATGATAAGGGGCTACAATGACAATAATAATAAGAGAATACACTAGTATTATAGGGACCTAACATGCCCCTCTCCTTCAAAAAAGTGTTGTCCTAAACGCTTGAGTAGTTCTAGGTGCTTATGTATAAAATTCTCATCCTCCCATGTGGAATCTTCAATGGGTAAGTTCTTCCACTTGATGAGATACTCTGAAATTGATTGATTTCATAGCTGTCGAGTTTTTTTTCAGTGACTGTTTTAGGTTCCAAGGTGATTTTTCTTTCCTCTTCAAGTTCTGGCAATATTGTTTGAACTGGGAGCTTGTAACCTATAACCTTCGATAAGCATGAAACATGAAAAGCTAGGTGCACTCGGGAAGATGAATGAAGCTCCAATTTGTATGCCATAGTACCAATGTTTTGCAACACCTTGTATGAACCATAATACTTTGGTGATAATTTATTATCCTTCTTAGCTTTCCAGAGGGACATTTGTTTGTATGGTTGTAGTCGTAGAAATATCTATCCACCTACATCAAAACTTCTTTCGTTGTGATGTTGATGTGCCTATTGTTTCATTCTATACTACGCCAAAGTGAGGTTATGCTTTAAGAGTTGGAGAACTTGTTGTTGATTCTTGATGTGATCTTCCACTGCTTGAACCTTAGAATTTTCTCTTAAATATGATATGATGTGATGGATGGTGGATGATATTCATAAAGTGCCATAAATGGGGTCATTTTTGCTGTAGTATGGAAGGAAGTGTTATACCACCATTCAACCAAAGGCAACCATTTGACCCATTGTGTTTGTTTATCAGATACAAAGCAACGAAGATATTCTTCCAAACATTTGTTCACTATCTCAGTTTGCCCATTAGATTAAGGATGATAAGATGAGCTATGAGCTAACATAGTACCCACACAAGAAATTAATTTTGTCCAAATATTTCGAGTGAGAATGGTATCTTCGTCGCTTACAATAATCTTTAGGTTTCCATGTATCTTTTGAATTGTTTCCATAAATGCAATAGTAATTGTACTATCTTTAAATGGATGAGATAATGAAAAAAAGTGTGCATACTTGGTAGTTCTATCAACGACCACCATGATGAAACTCTTTCCTGTTGGATTGTGTTATATTCTTTCCACGAATAGCCCACATAGTTAAAACGGCAGGTTAGAGGAGGGTGGGGGCGGGGCGGGCGGGGGGGGCGGGGGCGGGGGGCTGCCCCCTTTTGTTTCACCGATTATGTAGCGGGGGGGTCACGGGGAGTTTGAGGCATACCCGTAACCCCACTTGATGGGGTCCGGGGCAGCGCCCCAGAAAATTTTGTTTTTGGACCCTCTGTTACGATGGGCAGACCCACCTACAGTTTTGTGCATGATTTTCGCACATGTTTTTAGATGCGATGGTTTTCGGTCCATAGTATTGGATGCTTCGGCATGTATAAATATGTATTATAACATTGAAAGGAACATAATGAAAAATCAAGCTGGTAGTCCCGGTTTTGGGATCCAGGGGAAAATCTTTGTGTATATGTGTTTTATGTGTTATGCTTTCACATTGTTTATTTTCTGTGTTTTAGAATTCATATGCAGGTAATTTCTGTACGGGGTTAAAACCTACATTTGGTATCTGAGTTGTTTTTGCTTCAAGGGGACACCTTTGTTGCTGAGGATTTTCTCTCGGGCCTGTGGTGGACCCTGTTTAGTGGGAGATTTGCGAGATTGATTCTGTTGGTGAAAGAAGATGGTGAGCAGTGGAAAGATAGAGATCAAGAAATTTAATGGTCAGAGTTTAGCTGTGGAAAATGAAGATGGAGGATCTGTTGGTGGATTAAGACCAGTGGATTGCGGTAGATCTGGGTACTAAACCAACGAGAGTGTCCGATGAAGAATGGAAGAAGTTGGATCGGAAGGCAAGGAGCACAATACGATTCTGTGTCTTAGATTCAGTATTGTTGAATGTATCAGGGGAAGCTACGCGAAGGCTCTATGGGACAAGTTAGGGACTTTGTACCAATCTAAGTCTCTGGTGAATAAACTATTCCTGCGAAAAAAGTTGTATAACCAGAGGATGAAAGATGGAGACTCGGTGACATAGCATTTGAATGCGTTGAATACTGTGGTAAGTCAGTTATCATCTGTTGATATTAAAATTTCAAACGAAGATAAATGCATCAGTTTGTTGTGTTCTCTACCAGATTTGTGGGATAGTCTAGTTATTGCAATAGGTAGCAATGCAACTGCTTTGCAGTTTGATGAAATAGTCTCAGCCTTGCTAACGGAGGAGATGAGACAGAAAAATATGGACAACCAGAATGGTGATGTCTTGTCTGTACGAGGACGGTCCCAGAACAGAAACAAAAAATAAGTCATCGAGTGGGAGATCTAAATCTAGAGGGAGATCTAAATCTCCAGGAAAACCTACAAAGGTGGTGTGCTGGAAATGCGGAAAGGAAGGGCACTTCAGAAGGGAGTGTAAATCTAAAGCTCCTGATTAAGGAAAGGGATCTGATGATGCTCCTTCTGCAGAGGCGAAAACCACCTCAGATGAAGGTGGGGATGTGTACTTGGCTTCTTCAAGTACACATGTAGATCATGAGGCATGGTTGATTGACTCAGGTGCATCCTTTCACTTCACTCCCCATAGAGAGTGTTTCTGTGAGTATGAGAAATACGATGGTGGTGATGTCTTCTTAGGAGACTATAGGAAGGCTAGAATCATTGGTCACGGAAAAGTAAAGTTGAAGTTAAGAGGTGGAAGGGTTAGAACACTTCTGGGTGTTCTGCATATTCCTACATTGGCTAGAAATTTGATTTCTATAAGCAAGTTGGATGATGCAGGTGTAAAAATAATGTTCGAGAAGGATACCTGCAAGATGGTTCGAGGAGCACTAGTATTGATGCGAGGAGTTCGTATTGGAACTCTGTACAAGCTACAAGATAGCACTGTTATTGATGGGTGCTACAGTTTTGTGGTTCCTGAAAGTGGAGCAGAAAATCTAGTGGTCTCTGGAGAGAAGACCATGCTGTGGCATGAAAGGCTTGGACATATTGGAGAGAAGGGCCTTCGAATACTTCATGGTAAAGGTATGGTAGAAGGTATGAGTAAAGCTCTCTGGATTTTGATTTCTGCGAAAATTGTGTATACAGGAATCAGAATCAGGTGAGTTTCCCCTCTGGTAGTAAGAGGGCGCAACAGATATTAGAACTTGTGCACAGTGATGTGTTTGGACCTGTGAAGGTTCCATCACTAGGTAAGTCTATGGATTATGTATAATTTATAGATGACTTCTCAAGGAACACATGGATATATTTCCTTAAGAAGAAATTTGAAGCCTTTGACAGGTTTAAAGAATTTGAGGTTGTCGTGGAAAATCAAACAAAGAAGAAGATAAAGGTGCCGAGGACAGATAATGGTGGAGATTTTTGCAGCAAGGAATTTAAAGAATTTTGTAAGAAGTGTGGTATAGCACGACAGAAGACTACTCCATATACACCTCAGCAAAATGGAGTTACATAAAGAATGAATAAGACGTTGATGGAAAGGGCAAGAAGCATGCTCAGTGGTGCCGGGTTAGGACAAGAATTCTGGGTAGAGGCGGTGGATACTGCATGTTACCTGGTCAACATGTCACCTTCATCAGCGTTGGAGGATAAGACTCCATAAGAGGTATGGACTGGTAAGAAACCCTCTCTTTCACATCTGAGGGTATTTGAATGTGATGCATATGTACATGTTCCAAAGGAGAAACGAACCAAGTTGGATAGTAAATATGAAAAATGCATCTTTATTGGGTATAAGGATGGTTTAAAGGGTGATAACCTTTGGAACCCAGTAAGAAGGAAGGTTGTGTACATCCGAGATGTGGTGTTCAGAGAGCTGAAAGATGTTATTAAACATGAAGGCCAACCAAAGGAACCTGAGAAGATAAATTTTGAGGTTAAGGAGGAAGAATCAGACTCTACAGTAGAGGAGGAATTAGAAGATGAAGAGCCACAAACTTCGGGTGTGAGAAGATTAGTTCGAGAAAGAAGGCAACCAAAAAGGTATAGTCCATCTGCTTTCTGTTCAAATTTTTCTTTATCTATTACTGACGATGATCCCAAAACCGTGAAGGAAGCAGTAGATTTAGAGGACGAAAAACTCTGGAAAGAGGCCATGGTTGATGAAATGGCATCTTTGCACAAAAATGAGGCTTGGGATCTGGTGGAGTTGTTGGCTAGAAGGAAACTCATTGGCAGCAAATGGGTGTTCAAGAAGAAGACAAATGCAGAAGGAAAGGTGGAGAAATACAAAGCTCGGTTGGTAGCAAAAGGTTATTCCTAGATGCCGCAAATTGATTTTGGTGATATTTTTTCTCCTGTTGCCAAGATAACTTCTATTAGATTACTTTTTATCTGTTGTTGTCGCTTTTGATTTTGAGGTAGAACAGATGGATGTGAAGACAACATTTCTTCATGGGGATCTGGAAGAGGAAATATACATGAAGCAACCTGAAGGATTTGTGGTGAAGGGTAAGAAAGAACTGGTATGCAAGTTAAAGAAGTCTCTGTATGGGTTAAAACAGTCACGAAGGAAGTGGTATTAGAAGTTTGATACACTTATACAAGGACTTGGCTTCACCAGAAGCAAAGAAGATCACTGTGTGTATTTTATATTAATTGGTGACCGTGTTATTTATCTGGTCTTGTATGTGGATGATATGTTGCTGGTTGGAAATGACAAAGAAATTATCCAGGGTTTGAAGATCCAATTGTCCTCCAAATTTGACATAAAAGATCTTGGTTCTACAAACTACATTTTGGGCATGGAAATTAAAAGAGATTGGGCAAAGAGGAAGCTCTGGTTAAACCAGAGGAAGTATGTCGAGACAATACTGCAAAGGTTTAATATGCAGGAT
>APFE031214215.1:49924-82094 GCA_000404065.3 Pinus taeda | reverse complement strand
AGATCTACAAGTGGGTATGTGTTTAACCTATTTGGAGGTGCAGTCAGTTGGATGAGCAAGAAACAATATGTAGTGGCACTATCAACTACAGAGGCAGAATACATGGCAGTCACTCATGCAAGAAAGGAAGAAGTTTGGTTGCAGAGATTGTGTTCAAGTATGGGTTTAGTACAGGGAGCTATAAGGATAGACTGTGATAGGAAAAGTGCAATTTTCTTGCGCAAATAACCCTGCATATCATTCAAAGACAAAGCACATTGATGTTCAGTATCACTTTGTGAGGGATATAATAGAAGAAAAAAAGGTGTTGCTGGTAACGGTGGACACTTTGAAGAATACTGCAGACACATTGACAAAATCTGTGAGCTTTGAGAAGTTCTTTTGGTGTAGAGGGACAATGGGCATTTCAGGGCTGGAAAAATGACTAAGCCCTCTTGTGGCCCCCTGTGGAAAGAAAACAACAAGTGGGAGAATGTTGGGTTGTGTTATATTCTTTCCACGACTAGCCCACTTAGTTAACTGGCCGGTTAGAGGGGGGGGCGGAGCCACCCTTTGTTGTGCCAATTGTGTAGCGGGGGGGTCACAAGGAGTTTGAGGTGTACCCGTAACCCCACTTTATGGGGTTCGGGGCAGCACCCCATAAAATTTTGGGTTTGGACCCTATGTTAGGATGGGCAGACCCACCTATGGCTTTGTGCATGATTTTTGCACATGTTTTTGGATGCGATGGTTTTTGGTCCATGGTATTGGACGCAATGGTTTTCGGCCCATGGTATTGGACGCGATGGTTTTTGGTCCATAGTATTGGATGCTTCGGCATGTATAAATATGTATTATGACATTGAGAGGAACATAATGAAAAATCAAGCTGGTAGTCCCGGTTTTGGGATCCAGGGGGAAATCTCTGTGTATATGTGTTTTATGTGTTATGCTTTCACATTGTTTATTTTCTGTGTTTTAGAATTCGTATGCAGGTAATTTCTGTATGGGGTTAAAACCTACATTTCCTTCAGAATTGGGTAAAATTGTGATAAAATCCATTGAAACCTCCTCCCAACATTGACTTGGAATGGATACAGGTTGTAATAGACCTGGAGTCTTGATTGTCTCAACTTTATTTTGTTGGCAAACCAAACATTCTGCCACAAAATTTTGTTTGAGTTGGGAATTCTTATTGAGGTATAAGCGATCTTTATACCATAACGAATCATTTTTCCAGCTAAATGTATCAGATGTATTCGGATCTCGCTGCAACTTTTGAATGAGTGACCACACTTCTTCGTCATTATTCCCTTCATCCCTTGCTTCATTTATCCAATTTGGTTGGATAATATAAATGGCACAAAGCAATGCTTACACATCCTGATCCTTTCTTGAGAGTGCATCTGCAACATCATTTTTCTTCCCTTTTTTGTAGAGGATTTGAAATTCATAACCCAACATCTTTGTTACCCATTTTTGCTTCTCTTCTGAAGATAATATTTGTTCTAAAAATTATTTAAGACTATTATGATACATTTTTACCTTGAAGTGTCTTCCCACTAGGTAAGGTTGCCATTTCTTAAGTGCATGTAATATTTCCAACATTTCCTTCTCATAAATTGCTTTGTGTAAATACTTTGCTTTGATGGGATGACTTTTGAAAGCAATGGGTCTTACTTCTTGCATTAAAACAACACCAATTCCATTTCTTGAGGCATCACATTCCACAATAAAGGTTTTTGTGAAGTATGGTGTATCTAAGACCAGTGCTTGGCACGTTGCCTCTTTAAGATGTGCAACGGCCTTCATTTCTTCTGGGGTCCAAGAAAATGCATCTTTATTCAGTAATGTTGTTAGAGATGTTGTTATTCTCCCATAATTCTTAACAAACTTGCGATAATACCCTATCAACCCAAGAAATCCTCGCAGATGCTTTATGGATGTGGGGATTTTTCATTCCTTAATTGATTTAATTTTTCTAGGGTCTACCTTAACACCTTCATGAGATACAATATGACCTAGATATCCCACCTCTTATATTATAAAGAAAAATTTGGAGGTTTTTGCATATAATTATTTCTCCTCCAATATTTTGAGTACCCTCTCCACATGTTGAACATGATCCTTCTAAGACTTGTTATATATTAGTATATCATCAAAAAATACTGACACAAATTTTCTAAGGAAGGGTTTAAAAATGGAATTCATCAAACCTTGAAATGTAGAAGGTGCATTCGTAAGGCCAAAAGACATGACCAAAAATTCACAATGATCCTCATGAGTTCTAAATGTTGTTTTTAGAATGTCTTTAGACTTCATTCTAATTTGATGAAATCAGGTCTAGTTGAAGTTAGATATAACAATCTACCAACTAGACTTTTATACAGAGTGGAATCAACTGGTGGTGCCACATCATCTTTGCTCAGTTTTGTGCCTTGAGAAATTGGTGTATCTATAGGTTTGCAATTGGTCATTCTAAACTTTTTGGTGATATCAGTGGCATATTTTTTTTGTCCGACAAAAATTCCATTAACATATTAACGGCTATCAATGCCTAAGAAGTATTTCATGATTCCTAGATCTGTCATATCAAACTTGTTGGCGTATTGGGGCCTGATCCAGGTTCAGAGTTAATTAGCCAAACAAATCCCTGTACTACTAGCCCTTTCGGCAACAGTTTGCAGAGCGCAGATTGAGGTCTCACCCGAAGTAGTATGAGAGGGTGTTAGAACCATGTTTCCACACCCTTGAGATGTTTGAGAGGTTCGACTGGTCCGATTGTTTGTCCCTGCGCGCACTTCCCAGTTCCTCACACCCTGATACACTGCCTTCGCGCAACCCTAACCAACGGTTGTGGAGCTTCCGCGCTACTAGAGCCACGCTCTGCACTATTACCCAAGATCTTACTTATCTTCTTATACCATTTAATTACCTTCACGTACTTGGATGCCTTACGTTATAATTAGTTATACCAAACATTCATATAAGTTTGCGCAACATATAAATAGTACACTTGAAAATTATACCCAATCATATATTAAAACAAGAAAAGATGCACAGAAATATGGTTAACTTCTCTTTATTGATTCTTCCAATGGTTACAGACTCGACCTGCCCTACGCACTCAGTTGCAGGGGTCCGACACTTAGCTGTGAACTATTTGGCCTCTGCACACTTAGCTGTAGAGCCTTCCCCTACCCTATGAACCAAAGACACACTTTACACTTTTTCTCAATCACTTAGACTTCTCATCCTCTTATCCCTCATTCTATTTTATGCTATCTTCTACACTTAGAGCCTCACTCTATTTATATAATCCCATGGTCCATGGACCATGGATAGGTCTATCAAGCTGAAATTACATTACAAAAACAAGGGTAGACAACCTTGTGACTCTATCATACTTTCACACTCTGTGCCCACAATTCGCGGAGCTTTTACAAAAATACTTGGCCAAAACTTGGGCTTTAAGCCCCAAAATGTGTCTTGGGGGGATCCCATGCCCAAAAGGCCCCAAACACAAACATCGTGACTCACCCTCGAGTCACTCTGTCAGTGTGGAGACCTTTTCGCGGATTCCTTCCAACTTTGCTTAAATGGCTGCAAGGTTAGAAGCGCATTGAGCTACTGCCTGTCGGATCTGCTGCATGTGTTGTTCCAAGACCGCAGTGTCGGAAGTGCTTCTCTGTATCTGTGCATGTATCCCTTGTATTTTTTTTATAGTCCCACACCTTCTTCTTGATCCTTGGAGCGCGAAGATTGTGCTTCTGTCGACTAGTCAGATAGCCAGGCCACCCATGTAGGGCTTTAATCGGCTGCCATTCACTTTGCCTGGGAAAGGCTCGCCATTTAGTTTGACTAGCTATACCGCGCCTCTGTCTCTGACCTCCTTAACAACGTATGGTCCCAACCAATACATTCTGAATTTCCCTGGGAATTGATCAAACTTATTGTCATACAACAACACTAAATCATTTAACTTGAAGGTGTACAACTTAATATGGTGATCGTGCCAAGCCTTCTTACACTGCTTTTGCACCTGTTGATGAAAGCCAACTAGGAATCATTCCTCCTCAAGTTCTTCCAACTACGTGAGCCTTTTGTCCAGGGCTTCGCGGTCCGTCATACCTATGAGCACTGTTATGCGCAGACTAGGTACAATATACTCCATTGGCATGATAGCTTCCATGCCATTAACTAAATGGAAAGTGTCTATCCCGTCACTTTCTTTCACATTGCCCTATAAGCCCATAGTACTGCAGGTACGTGGAGGTCTCAATTGCTCTACTGCATGTTGTAGACTTTGGTTAGCGCAGTCTCTAGTATTTTGTTGAATGCTTTTACTGCCCCATTGGCTTATGGGTGATACGGTGTGATTTTCTCATGATACACTTGGAACTCTGCTGTTAGTGTGCTGACAGTTTCGTTTAGGAAAGGTGTACTACGATCACTCATTAAGATTTTCAGATAGCCAAATTGAGTCAACACATGTTCAAACAAAAACTTCATAGTCGTGGCGGCCGTGCAGTCTTTGACCAGCTACGCTTCCGCCCAACGAGTCAGGTTCTCTGTCGCAGTGATAATGTATCGCGCGCCCGTTTTTCACTGAGGTTTGATAGGTCCTACAAAGTCGATTGTCCACTTTTCGAAGGGCTGCAGTGTTATTTGTGGATTCAAAGGCCTCTCATTTCTCCGCGATGGTTTACCTGTCCTTTTGCATATATCACGGGCCTTACAATGTGCTTTTGAATCCTAATGAAGGGTTGGCCACCACAACCCTGCGCGGAGAATATTTTGCGCGATCGCTCCTCCTGCAGCGCCCCCATGTGCTTTCGTGAGGATCTGACTTCATTCAAATTCAGGTACATAACTTCACAGTATCTCATCATTGGCCATTTTGTATAGGTGCCCCGCAATGACAGAAAAATCAGTCGCGTGCACCACCATTTCCTTCTTCTGTTGGATGGAGTATTCCTTTGCACAATTTTCGTTGTCAGAAAGTGGATTATATCTTCAAAATGTCCATCCGCTACGCGCACAACAAAGATTTGTGTGTCAGGTAATCCTTCCTCCAAACTAGTAGGTTCCTCTCCCATCTCAATACATGAGAAGTAATCCGGTCCTGCATTCAGGCGTCCAGGCTTCACCATGACCTCAAAGTCATATTCTTCGAACAATAGGAGCCAACTGCATATGTGCCCTCCCAACACAGGCTTGTTGACCAAGTATTTTAGCACGGAATGGTCAGTATACATCTTGAAATGTCCCCCTAGCTAATAGTGTTAATATTTTGGGAGCGCGTACACCATAGTCAACCCCTCGCATTCGCTTGTGGAATAGTTCTTTTCTGCTTTAGATAACTTGCGACTTGCGAATAGGATAGGGTGATCCAAGCCCTCTCCACCTTATTGTGTTAGCACCACTCCCAGTGCTATACATGACACATCAACATGGACATGAAACTCCACAACTCATTTTTGGAAGACCAGGATTGGGGCGGAGGCCAATTTCTATTTTAGTACATTTAGGCTCTTCATGCAATCATCATTCCAGTTGAACGTGAAATAATTTTTCAACAGATTCTCCATTAGCGTGGTGATATGGGCATATCTTTTGATGAACTTCCTGTAGTACCCCATATGTCCCACGATAGCGCGCAACTGTTTAACACTTCATAGTGCTTCCAAAATAAGAACTACTGCAATCTTCGTAGGGTCTACCATTAGTCCTTGCTTGCAGACCACATGTCACAATAGGGTCCCAAAGGGAATGACGAATGTACAATTTTTGAGGTTTAGCGCAATTTGGTGTTGTCGGCAAGTATCCAGCATCAAGTGTAAGCTCGCTACATGGTGCTTAACCAATCCAAATATAGTCCAATCATCCAGATAGACCTCGAGGAATTTGTGCATATACTCTTTGAATGCTGCAACAACTATGCGCGAAAAGATGGCCAACGCATTCTTCAACCCAAACATTATAATGATGTATTGAAAGTAGCCCCTCTTAGTTGTGAAGGTGGTCTTGCTCCTGTCTTCCGGTGTGATTTTGATCTGGTGATACCCTGAGAACCCATCAGTGAAATAATATGCTTCTTTCCTGCCGACATTTTCTAATACTTCATCTGTGAACAGAGTCGAGAATGGGTCATGCACACAGGCATCATTCAATTTCCTGAGGTCAACGCATATTCTTATCTCACCCTTCTGCTTCTTCTCCTACACTACCATAGGGATTACCCAGTTAGATTCTTCCACTAGCTCAATGATTCTAGCTGCGAGCATTTTGTCTAGTTCTACGTGGAACCTTTCCTTATACTTTAGATTCAAGCGGTAAGGCCTCTACTTAACCAGCTTCACGTTGGGTTTTAGGGTGATATTCATCACCTCTAAATCACCAACGATCCCCTTTAAGTCCGTGATCTTGGTTGGGAATAAGTCTTGGTACTCGCAGAGTAACTCAACGATCTTATCCACCATGGCATCATCCTAGTAGTTGCTGAGCGTTACATACTTCGGTTCAACCTCCGTACCAATGTTTACCTGGTTTGTCTTTACTGGCGCAGTTATGTCAATCAACCAATGGCCCTTAAACCTCGTGATAACCTTCAGTTTCTGGAATGTTAACTTTTCGCAAATCTTCGTCGTCTTCTTCAATATTTATGTTGTAACACTCCACCGCGTAGCTCAGCTGGGTTGCCCATTCAGGCTGAAGCACTTTCATTTGATCCTGGGGTATTTTAAAGGTAGCTACTTTTACTGCTTGTAGCACATCATCAACAATATCCCATCAACAATCCTCAAACATGAAGGTTAACAAGAATCCCTCATGAAAGATATCCTATTCATTCAAGCCATGGCTCTGTCTCTATATACCACTTCATGGGTATAATATCCAGGGTATGACAGAACAAGTGCACCCATTTAGGTTGTGGCTTTTCCCCATAGACCTTTGTCCATTTTGCGAGGTGTGCACGTGGATCATCCGATCTGTCATATTTGTCTTTTAACCACATCTGAGGCTTCCCAATCTGCATGTGCATCATCCTTCTACATTCGCACCAGTCCTCAAAACTTATTTGGTGCATACCCCACCATCTTGCAGGTGTATCTCATAGTACCCATTTTAGAGCGTCAAAGCGCTGTTGTTCTGGTACTTCTCTTTCAAATTTGTTCAGGAATTCATCCACCTCGCTTAACCTGTCATAAGTAGGAATATCTCTTAACTCTGTTGCTACGCAATGCAGCAACCTTGTCATCATGTTACAGTTGAGCGTGGTTACCTAATGTAACCAGTTCCACCATCGTTATATCTCCTCGTTAGAATCTAATGTGCATGAGATTTTACGTTCCCATGAGATTCGACCATCCGCAGTTGGATTTATCTAGTCTTTCTCCCGCGCGGTTATATTGTAGATGCAGTCCAGATCATCGTCGTTGTCGTAGTCACGCACTGGCTCTGTGTAGCACGATCCTTCTGCTAGGTCTAAAGGTACCACTACACATAGAGACATTTTCTCAAAGATCATCTTGTGCTTCTTTAGATTTATCTCTCCATTTATGTCAGTGGCCCAATTTATTCCCAATAGCGCAGGGTAGGGATTGTTGTCATCAACAATCTCTATTACTTCAAAATCTGCTAGTGCGCTTTCTCCTTCGATATCTACTATGATTCCCTACAATCTCCCCATAGGTAGGATCTTTTGCTCATTCGTCATTCACAGTTGGATAGGAGACCATTACAATGGAGGTCTTCCCCTGCGCTCCCATGTCTGCTTTGGTAGGACGTTCGCATCCGATCCTAGGTCCAGAATCACTTGGTCCATCTCAGATTCCCCAATCTACGTGGTCAATATCATCTCCCTTCCTGTTTGCGTCGTGTTCTTCCCGAACTTCTGGACTACGAGCAGTTCTCCTGCTGCGGTCCCAGTGCATCTAGTTATGAGTTCTTACAACCCCTTTACAACCTTGCTGTCACGCATTAGCTTCATGCATGTCTCCAAGAATGTAGTGAGCATCGATGGGTCCATTTCTGGCTCCAGTCTGTCTTTACTTCCTGAAGTGGAGGCATCAGCGAAGCTCCTCTTAGCTTCCATGAAGGTCTCCTTAGCACGCTCCAAATCAAATTCTGGTTCCTTCGTTAGAGCCTTGTAAATCCAAGTACTTTGTTCAGGATGTTTGCCTTTCTCATCCCCTGTTGTAATTCCACTCCGAAGTACGATATTTACATTAGAGTCTTCCTCACGCGGCTCAGACCTCATCATTTGTAGGTTCTCAGTCGGGGGAGGTTGGAGTGCTCCTTTATCACACAACCTCGCTATTAGTGTGGGGCAATCCTCCATCTCATGATCAAACAACGCATAATACAAGCATGATGGTCACATTGGATTCTTACAATCATGGGCATAATGCCCCAGCCCTCCACAATTGTAACATATCAGCTGTCCCGGACCTCTTCCTGGTCCCCCTCCACCTCGGCCTCATCTGTGCCCATGAAATCCAATGCCCCCCATTCCTTCGATTTGATCGAGGGGCAGTGTTTCGACCCGAACTCTGTAGGTAGGAGTTTGATCCATTACCAGCTCATAACTTCTATAGGTGCGCCCATCATGTCCCACTGACCTACAAAAATCACAGAACAACTGCTGTGAATTCTTCGTAATAGATGGCA
Source organism: Pinus taeda (assembly GCA_000404065.3). Classification (NCBI taxonomy): domain Eukaryota; kingdom Viridiplantae; phylum Streptophyta; class Pinopsida; order Pinales; family Pinaceae; genus Pinus; species Pinus taeda. Next base: position 73,442 of record APFE031214215.1, on the reverse strand, counting down.
GTTATATGTATCATGCTTTCCTCCTATCCGACAAATTGCACCATAGTGCAGGTGCCGCACTCAGTCTTTCTTGTGCCTCCGATCTTAGTGGCATTGGCCCTCCTCCTACAAGGTAATTCACGAACACCAGGCAGTGGTCCTTGTCATGCCCCTAGCCCTTGCATTTTTAAGCACCATACCTCATCGCGCATCTTCGGGCGCATTGTCCTGTCTTGTTTCAAACTTTACATCTCAAGGCACAAGTTTTTCAGCTGTGTGTGAATATGCCGAACTCCTAGGTTGGGATCTTGTATCGAGGTCTCGTGCAATCTCATCGCGACCTCCAAGGCCTCGACCTAAGTTCTTAGCCTATGTTGCGACAACGCGTTCTATAGATGCAACGTTAACGATGCTACAAACCATTTGTGGTGTTGCCCATCTGTTAATGTCATGTTTTCTTCGCGAATTGTGCACTTCAATCTTTGATCCAACTCCCACGGGGTTTTGCCTGGTAGCATTGTCATTTCCTTGAACCCAATGATTGATTGTGCCTTTGACTTTGGCCTACTAAATTTTTTGTTTAACGCAGCTTGGATATCCGCGATCCCTGCATTTGGATTGTCATTGGAATGCTTAATGTACCAGGTCAGCGCATGATCCTGTAGAGTGCTAACCAACGTTTTCTTCTCTATATTATCATCCATGACTCCCTCTGCTTCCCATACAACTTTTATCACGAACTAGAACTGGTATGGATCTTCATTCCCTACTCCTTTGAACATTGGTAGCTTTATCGCGCTTGCCATACTGCTTCGTGGTGGTGGCGGAGGTGGTATGGGCGAAGATGGGGGTGAAGATGGTGAAACTGGCACTGGTGTGGGTGCGGGTGTTATGTGCGGAATTCTTTGTCTTATAAGATTGATCACACTTCTTGGCAAGACTTTCACGAGCTCTTCTTCACCCCCTCATGGAGGTGAAATCAAGGGGCTAGTTTCTAGGTCTGTGCCACCTTCGTTTCTGTAGATTCTCCCACTTCGGTAGCCCCAAACATCAATTTATTCACATAACCCATTTTTCACACAGTAGCATTTAATCCAAGTGTTCAAAGATTTAACGTACTTACCTCGCGGTCCTTTGAGGAAGCGTCATTCTACCTCACTATAACTAATTGAAGTATCTACCTTGAATTCGGTGATGAATCCTCCTATGATTTGATCGAGCCAGTGATCGACGACGCGCACGATCTTATCTTCCGATACTTCCAGTCTGCGCACCAATTCTGGAGTCCACACAATAGGTCTGTCGAGTTTATGCCTTCCTTGGCTCTCTGCTAGCTTCGCTATCCACTCGTATAACTCAGTGGGGAAGTATGTGAAGAAAATTTCATGGATCTCTGTATATAAGTAGTAGTCTAACCACTCTTCCTTTGAGAGTCACGGATTCCTGTTTTCCTTCACTATGAATTCGTGAATCTTCCTGTCCAACCAACCTTCAATTCCTTTCTTTGTCGGATTCCAGTGATACGACATCAGACATCTCTATGCAGATCCTGGTCCCGGCAATGAAACCATTTGTTGGCATGTTGGGGCCTGACCCAGGTTTGGAGTTAATTAGCTAAAAAAATCCCTGTACTAATGGCCCTTTCGACAACAATCCACGGGGCGCGGACTTAGGTCTCACCCGAAGTAGTATGGGAGGGTGATAGAACCAGGTTTTCACACCCTTGAGATGTCTGAGAGGTTCAACTGGTCCAACTATTTGTCCCTGCATGCACTTCCCTGTTCCTCACGCCCTGATACACTGCCTTTGCGCAGCCCTAACCAAGGGTTGTGGAGCTTCCACGCTACTAAAGCCGTGCTCTGTGCTATTACGTGAGATCTTACTTATCTTCTTATACCATTTAATTACCTTCACATACTTGGATGTCTTATGTTATAATTAGTTATACTAAACATTCATATAAGTTCACGCAACATATATACAACATACTTGCAAATTATACCCAATCATATATTAAAACAGGAAAAGTCGCACAAAAATATGGTAAAATTCTCTTTATTGATTCTTCCAATGGTTACAAACTCGACTTGCCCTATGCACTCAGCTACAGGGGTGCACACTCAGCTGCAGACTACTTGGCCTCTGCACACTCAACTACAGAGCCTTCCCCTACTCTACGACCCAAAGACACACTTTACACTTTTTCTCAATCATTTAGACTTCTCATCCTCTTATCCCTCATTCTATTCTATGCTATCTTCTACACTTAGAGCATCACTCTATTTATACAATCCCATGGTCCACGGACCATGGGTAGGTCTATCAAGGCGACATTACATTACAAAAACAAGGGCGGACAACCCTATGACTCTATCATAATTTCGCACTCCGAGCCCACAATTCGCGGAGCTTTTACAAAAAGACTTGGTCAAAAATTGGGATTTAAGCCCCAAAATGTGTCTCGGGGGGATTCCATGCCCAACAAAACTCTATTTTCTTTGCTTCTTGGAAATCTTCTAACATCATATTTCCTGTTTAGAGAAGATCATCTACATGGAGGCATACAATAATAATTTTACCTTTATGCATTTTGGTATACAAAGTTGGCTCATGATTGCTACTGTAAAAATGACTTTTGATGATATAGGTGTCAATGGGACTGTACCAAGCTCTTGGAGCTTGTTTCAAGCCATACAAGGCTTTCGTCAATCTGTAAAACTTATGCTCCTATCCTGGAACTTCAAAACCATGAGGTTTCTCTACATAAACTTCTTCCTGCAATATACCATCTAGGAAAGTAGATTTTACATCAAGATGATAGACTTTCCATTTTTGTTGAGCTGTTGTGGACAAAATGGTTCTGAAAGTGTCTAACCTTGCTACTGGAGCAAATGTTTCACCATAGTCGACACCAAACTATTGTGAGAATCCTTTGGCAACCAGCCTTGCCTTATGTTTCTCAATCTCTCCTTTTTCATCCAGCTTGGTCTAATATACCCATTTTACATGAATTCTAGTTTTGTCTCTCAGGCAATCAACTAATTCCCAAGTTTGATTCTTCTCTATGGCAGCGATTTCTTGGTTGAGACTTTAGTTATTTGGGTCAGTTGAATTTATTGTTTGATGCTTTTATGTGTGGAAGGAATATTGATTTGTTGTTGGTTAAAGCATTATTAGTTCTTTTGAAAACCATGAAAGAAATGACATTTTCATTTCCTTAGCTTTCATCTCAAAGTTTACTTTTCGAAATTGCATTAGATTACATTGCATTGAAAATTCATTTTTGGGATTATCATTGAGCGTAGATTGCATTGCTTAGTGTTGAAAGCTAAAAAGTGCATTCTCAGTCATTGAAAAGAAAAAATGAAAAAAAATAATGTACGTGCATTTTAGTGAATTGAAATTCATTTTACTTTTGGTGGGTGCATTGAAATAGTGAAAGTGAAAGGTCCTATTAGGAAGCTTTGTTTGTTGCATACTTGGTTGTTGTATCAATATTTGAACTTCTTCCCTATGCTGGATAACTTTCATTAAAATGAAAAGAATTATTTTTTCATATTAGTTGCATCATAGGTATGTTCAGGTGACATCAATTTTTTAGCCTTGAAACTGAAACTTAATTCAAGATCAACTTTAAAATTTACCTCAATTAACCTAAGGAGCATTTGGAACATTAATGAAAACATTTAGAGTTCCAAGCTAGAGATGTGTTTCGGCTTTGTTAAATGTAGGAGTTATTGTTGTTTCCAACATTTCATCCTAGGGGTGAAATCTCATTTCATGTAATTAATTGTATAGGACTGTTCTCTAGTACTTTCGGGTATATCAGAGGTGCTCCACGCATGGTATGTATATGGGAACGCTCTCATAGAATGATTACGCATTAGACAAAAATACTATGGACTACACTCCCACGTACCTTCACGTATATTTTGAGAGTCCCCAATAGGTTGCTATCCATCCATAGGTAACTGAGTTTGTCGCCTTTTATACCATGATACATCGAACACAACATTCAGGGAGATTGGTTGCTGTATGTTACGTCCTTGGCTTACCAAGGTGTATATTGCAGTTCACGGTTGCTTGGTAAATCTTTATGCCTAGTTACCCTTTATTTATTTATTTTTTGTTAATTTCTAAAATTAATTTACCACGTAATAAAATCCTACTCGTGAAACAACTCCTTTTGTCCTCAAAACGAATGGTTAATTGTGAAAACATAATTAAGCCAAAATTATTCACCAACACACAATTAGTAATTGATTTCATGAAAAATCCATCTTGGCAGAACCACCAAATCCTCCGTCGAGCCACGCACAAGATTTGCCTCTCGTATCCTCTTCACATTCTGAAGTTGATAGGTTACAACAAGGAGTCCAAAATGAGACTTCGAATATAGAACACAATATCGATGGAGATGCTAATGCACCTTATCCACTTAGAGTTGTATATTCTGATACTGTTGAGCCTAGGCCCCTTGAGAACTAAGGTGTTTAACTTGGTATCTTCCTAAGTGTACAACCCCTTTCCTCCCGACCACTGCCTTAGGAGTTGGTCACTTCATCTCAGGACTCTCCTCCAGCTAGTCCTCAACCTACTTCGTAGTTCTTTATTTTTTCTCCCAATCCACTCTTTGATCTAGATCATATACATGTATCTATCACCTTCGCATCCCTATATTCCTTTTTATAATCCTAACATACCCTTGGATTCTTCTCCTAGAGCATCTCGGGTTTCGATTCAAGAACTATTCCCAAACATGGCGACAGATAGTGATAACCATTTGTAGGTTCAACACCCCAGGGTGTTCCTTTGGAAACATTTGAAACCCATGTTCCATTTGTTGACATTGATCCTATATCACTCCTTCCTCCTGAGAACTTCCTTAATGTTTCTGATCCCTACAATCTGACGAGTGGGCCAAGTACAACTCCGGCTTATAGTGCACCCTTGGTCCAACCAAGTTATAACCCTCTCGGTGATGTTTTTTCTGAAACTTGTGGTGCAAATTCACTTTTTCATAATCCTATTTCGTCATCTAGTGTCACTCCTACTACTGCCTCGTTTTTTCCAAACGTATTAGCACCTACATAGACCCATACCCTGCCTACGGTAATGATAGGTCAGATGTAGGTTCCTCTTGGCCCTTTTGCTCCTTCTGTTGTAGCCATGGTAACCGTGTTCCTCGCTTAAAGTGGACAACCTACAATTTCATCTATTTCATCATCTAGGGGGGGAAGTTCCTCCACCCTAAGTACATCTTGCTTCTAGTGGAAACCATGTGAACTATGGACCCCCTCCTCCCACATTAGCGGTAAATCAGCCCACTGGTGCTATTTCTAACCCAAGTGGAACACTAGTTCCATCTGTATCAGGTACTATCACGGGGACACCCTTGCAAGGTCACCAATTCCCCTTGACTCAACCTTCCTACTAATAGACTTAAGTTCCTACTGGCTCTTAATAGCCCCAACTTCCATTGTCGGGAGTTTCTCCCAATTAGTAGGCAGGTCCGCAAATGAAGTATGGCCCCAATCCTTTATATCCTCCTGGGACTGGTAATCCCCCTCTAAAGTCACAAATTTCTGTCCAACCGTAGCAAGGACCTTACCCGCAACCGCGGCCCCAAGTTCCTTTCCAACCCCAGTAACTTAACTGGAGTCACAGCCGTAGGTTCCCTTCCAATCCCAATAGGGACCTTACCAACAGCTGCAACTGCATGTTCCCTTTTAATCCCAACAGGGATCTTACCATTAGTCGTAGCCACAGGTTCCCTTTCAATCACAATAGGGTCCTTACCCTCAGCTGTAGCTGCAGGTTCCCATTCAATCACAACAGGGGCCTTACTAGCAACCACAACCACATTTGCAGCAAATACCCTACCAGAAATAGTATGGTCAGTTTTCCTCGCAGACTCCATACATCCCATATGATATTTACCATACTCCATACGTTCCATATGGTCAAAACCCACCACAATGGGGGAAAACCCAACCTCCTTATGGTCAAAACCCACCACAGTGGGAGGAGACCCAACCTCAGTAGGGTTGGAATACTCATTTTGGTACATACTAGAGAAATTATACCCCATATAATCCACAACTTCCATTCTTAGCAACATTGGAATTGTTGGATGTGTCATAGCTTACAAATGACCTAATATGCACTCATTGTATTGGCCTCTAGTACTAACTAAAATACCAAGTGATTGTCCTACGTTCAAAGATAAATTCAGAGAATACCCTCAAGCGCACATTATGAATTACCACCTTTGGTATTCCTCTAACTCTTGGGTTGATGATTCAATCAAGTTGCGTCTTTTCCAATGCACTTTGATGGGCGTTAACGCAAATTGGTACATCGACCTCCCTCAAGGTGCTTTCGAAGATTTCAATTCTTTGGAAATGGCTTTCCTCACCCATTTCCAATTTCCTATTCGATATGAGACTGGAAACCCATTTCTTAACATCTTTGCAACATACGACCTCCACTCATATCTCTGATCATATCCATGAATGGATACATAGGTGTCTTCTCATCAAATTTGACATCCCAAATCATCTTTTGACTGAATGGTTTACTAAGGCATTCATCCCCCCCATCGCTAAAGACATATCCATGGGTGGATGTGTAACTGAGGAACAAGATATCGCCTGTGCTCAATATTTGGATCTTGTTTATTCACAATCTGGCACATTGTATGAACTACGACCTGGTGCCTCATGATCTTCGACTGGTCCTACGTCCTCCAAACCCTCTAACTCACCACCTATTGATGGTGTCATTGGATCTGTGGCTTAGTGGTTTAGTAGTACCCCGACTCCTTCTACGAAACCTAAATCTACACAGGCCGCTGCAACCTCCAATATTGTAGACAACTCAAAGAATCTTGGTAAAACCTCAATGGTAAATGATGTCCAATCTACCGCAGCGGATAAATCCTCGAAAAGAAAGAAAAGGGTAAATGAAAAGCTAAGTAGGATACCCACAAAAAGGATTCCCAAAACCGTCAGCTGACGATTCATCAAAGCGAAAGCCTAAATATCCTTGGCTTATTTGTGATGAGGATCATTACACTAAGGATTTCCCCCGATGTGTTGAAGTAAGTCATATTCTGTAAGGCACCTCAGGGATGCCAGTTGTGCTAAAGGAACCTTTCCCATCTCAGTAGATGCAAATGGTATACCAACCCCACACTGAGTCCTCTATAATCTCTCAGGTGTTCATGAATGGCTCGGAACCTATTTTCATAGCCACTAGATCAAAAGCTTATCCAACTCTTGAAAGACCCGTGATGGAGAAAGATGCCACTGATATACCCTCTTCCTCCACTTCACCCAATTCTGGTCCTCTCCATATTGAGAAACCTATGACTGATTCCATAATTCGACCACCCCCTAAATGTGTTCTTCAGAAATCGTCTTATAATCCAAATTCACAAGTTGCTCAACAATACATTATCGTAGAGGATTTGGCTCAAGCACCCTCACGATGTCAGCCTTGGAAGTCCTCCAAATGTGTCCATCACAATGGAAGACTTTGTTATCCACCATTGGAGGAATTGATCCCATGGATTCCAGCGTAATCACTTTTTATCTTGAAAATCACGTCCCTCGCTTACCACCACAACTTTCTTTTCTCATACAAGTTGTTGTTATGGGAAAAACTACACATCGAATTGTTGTTGATGAAGAAGCCTCTACATGCATTATGTCCATATCATGTTGGCAAGCCCTTGGCTCCCCTCCTCTCAACCAGTCCCCGAATACTTTGGAATATTTTAATGGAAGAGGTTTTTGACCATATGGTATTCTCAACTCTCTACTCATTCAGTTAGAGGGAAAGACTGTCAATTTGGAAGTAGAAGTTATCGATGCAAATCTCAATTATAACCTTCTACCTAGTCGTAGTTGGACTCATACATTGTTTTGTGTGGTTTCTACTCTTTTTCGTGTACTTTGCTTTCCCCACCAAGGGAAACCTTATTTTCCTCTAACTCTTCAACTAGTAATGTACTTTATGTTGGGAAAACCACCATTCCTTATGAAAATGTTGGAGTGGGTCTTTTCAAAGACTCTTCCTTAATGGGAACTATTTCCCTTCCTCTTCCCACCAATGTTGCTTCAATTAATATGATCTCGTCTGGTAACGACCCTTGGATTAGTGCTAACCCTGATCAGATTGATAATTTTGGTGACACCATGCCACTCAACCCCATCGAACAAGATTACCAAACTGTCCTTTTGGCTTCTGCAGTTACAAATGAAACCAATGATTGATTGAATATAGTCCTCGACTTGTATTTGCAAAATCTTTGGCTTGGTTCTTCAGATTCTTAAGATCCTTTGAATGATATTTTCCTTACTGATGAAAACATCGTTGAAGTCATGTCTCTTGAAGAAACCCCTTGGAATGATATCCATCATCGTTCCTCTTTTCTTCCTAGCCTTGGTGTGATTCCTACCTGTCTAGATACTTTAGTTTCCCCTGCAATGATTGCTCCCTTTCAGATGCCCATCTTAGTTCACGAGTTGTTGTTTGAAGTAAATTTGGAAAACGTATCGGAAACCATTCCCATTGACATCTCTATGAAACCAGGGATAGTCGAAAACATTCACATATGGGCCTCTTGTTCTTCTAGTGAGATTAAGATCTATACGACCCTATTCAAATAATTTCGTGATGTCTTTTCCTGGACCTACGAAGAAATGCCTAGCATTGATCCAAGCATTGTGGTGCATGAGATCCCAACCCACCCTGATGCGAAACCTGTTCGACAATGACTTCATCTGGTACACCTAAGGAAGGCAGCTGCCATTAAAGGTGAAGATGAAAAACTTCCCAAAGCTGGCTTTATTTACCCCATACCACTGACAGATTGGGTTTCCAATATCGTTCCAATGACTAAAAAGAAGGGGACCGTACGTGTCTGTGTTGATTATAGAGATATTAATTGAGCCTGTCCTAAGGATAATTACCCTACTCCCTTTATCAACCAGATTAATGATGAATGTATCAGAAGTGAAATTGTTTCCTTTATGGATTGATTTTCTAGATATAACCATATTAATATCCTTCTTACTGATCAACATGAGACTTCATTTATCTGTCCTTAGGGAAATGTTTCCTAAAAAAGGCTTCCTTTTGGCCTTAAAAATTTTGGTGCAACCTTCCAAAGGGCCATGTCTTATTCTCTCCACGATATCAAAAATATCATTTAATCGTATCTTGATAATTTACCCGCACACTCATCTAAACGTCAAGACCATCTGTCTCACCTTAGGGTGATTTTTCTTCGTTGCTGACACTATAATATCTTGTTAAATCCTCATAAATGTGCCTTTTGCATTGAATTTGGTCATGTCTTAGGATTCGTAGTGTCCAAATAAGGCATCCGAATTGATCCTCTTAAGGTGGAGGCCAATGTTAATCTACCACCTCCATCTTATTTACACCAACTTCAGAGTTTGCAAGGGAAGGAAAACTTTCTTCGTTGCTTCGTCCCAAACTATGTTTAGCTTGCCAAGGGTTTTACTCGCCTTTTGAAGAAAGAGGTCCCATTCATTTGGCATGACATTTCCCAGAAATCCTTCAATGCTTTAAAGACCACACTAATTAGTGCACCCTTGTTTCATCCTCCTAATTACCATCACAATTATTTCCTATACTTGGTCGGTGTTGACACTACTATTGCTATGGTGTTAGTTCAAGACAATGATGATTGAAATGAACATGTGATATAATACTTGAGCCATAATATCTTTGATGCTGAGACTCGGTATGCCCATGTACAGAAGTTGGCATTGGTAGTAATTCATGCTATCCAATGTTTTTGCCACTACATCCTCTTATGCAAAACTATAGTGATATAGTGTTGTAACCCCCTGACTTATGTTATGTCTCATCAATTTCTTGGTGGAAAATACTCGAAATGGATTGTCATCCTACAAGAGTTCGACTTAGAGTTCACTAAAGCTAAGTCAAAGAAATCACTAGTTTTTGTTGAATTGGTTTGTGATCTTCCCTCTGCAGACATGACTACTGTATCTGATGAGTTGATTCCTGGTGAATCTCTCTTCCTTATTAGCACCCATGATCCATGGTATGGAGATATCATCATATATCTCCAAACTCAAACCTTTATAACAGAGCTATGTCACTCTGAATGACACCTAATCCAGTACCGATCCCAACCCTATTGCATTATTAGGGATACCTTATATCGCCTTGGTGTGGATTCAGTCCTTCGACGGTGTTTGACACAGGACGAAGTTGGGAAAGATTTAAATGATTGCCACTCTAGAGCCTATGGCGGTCATATGTCAGGATACACAACAACTCAAAATATCTTTCACACCTGCTACTTTTGGCCTTCCATATTCAAATATTGCATTCTTGCAGTCTAGAAATGTCATGCTTGCCAAATCTATAACTAGAAACAACGAACCTCGCCTGCTCCCTTACACCCAATTATTACCGTTGGTCCATTTGAAAAATGGGGCATTGATTTCATGACTTGTAACCCTCACTCAATCAGGGTGCATGGGTACATCATCGTTGCCATGGATTATTTCACAAAATGGGCCGAGGTGATGCCTACATACGATGCCGACAGTAAAATTGCTTCTCTATTCTTTTTTAATCATGTCATAGCTTGGCTTGGTGTTCTGAAATCCATAGTCACTGACCATGGCTCCCCATTTCTGTAATTACATGATGACAGAATTCACTTCTCAGTTCAGATCACATCACGATAGCTCAACTCCATATTACCCATAGGCCAATGGTTATGTTGAATTTGTTAACAAAGGTTTGGTCACTATGCTTCAATGAACTATTTAGATGCATAAAAATAACTGGCATCTTATGCTTTTTTTGGCCTTATGGGCATATCGAACCATTGCTAAAACAAAAACCAGATTCACATCTTTCCAATTGGTGTATGGTACAAAAGCCACTCTACCCGTTGAGTGTGAGGTTCCATCATTGAAGCTATCTGTCGAACTACTTCTTGGTACTTCGTCTGAAGAAGAATGATTGCTTTACTTAGAATGTACTGACAAGACTCGCTGAATTGTCACACTGGTAACTTAGACTCAAAAAAGATGAGTTAAAGCCCATTATGATAAAAATGTGATCCCTTGTCCATATGTGGAAGGTGGTCTTATTGTACAATCAAGCTAACCATGAATTAGGAGCTAGAAAATTTAAACCCATGAGGCATGGACTCTATATTGTCAAACACGTATTACAAAAGGGTGCATATGAGTTAGTTGATTATGATGGAAATCAGTTGTCTAAGCCCCGTAATGGGCTCTACCTAAAAAAATTATTATGCTTAATATTGCATAGATACTTTGGACATTAGTGTATGTTTCATTAGCATGTTGTCTTTTGGTGTGATTGTTTGCATATTTGCAAACATGTTTTCCCCTGCTTACCGCATGTTCCACTTGGTTTGCAGATGTCGACAAACCCTCTTCCTTATGTCAGTTTCACTGATGGCACTTGTCGAGTACATGGAATCTTTCTTCCGCTGTGTGAGCACTATTTCCTCCCAATGATGAGTTAGTGAGTTTACATGGTATATGTCTAGGGCACACAACTAACAATATAGAAGAATATAGTGTGGTCATCGAGCTATTATCGGAAGTTATTTCTCTTGGTATTAGAGAATTGGTTTTTAAGCTTGATTCACAACTCATTGTATTACAATTAAACAAGCATTTTTCATCATAAACCCTAACATTTTAAGAATGTATTTGCATGTTCGTCTCTTGGAAATAAATTTTGATTACATAAAGTATCAACACATTCCAAGGCATCTAAATACATCGACAGATGCATTAGCTAACCATGTTTTAAATCGACATTTGAAATATATGTAAAAAGAAAACCATGATACAATAGGAACATTAGGTACATAAGGTAAAACATGTATATATAAATCACCATATAGAGTTTGCAAAATGGTTTTTACATCAAAAATTAAAATTTGTGTTTTGCGACACATCACTCCTTGAGCCTACATAAGTGCAAAAATAAGACAAGGGACATGTCTATCCCCCAACATGATGCTCATGATAGCATGATATAGCCCTAACAACTCAGCCCAACAACTAACACAGTCTAGCTAATACCACCATGGTATGCCTCTGATACCGAAGTGGCACCTCATCAATTGTAGCATAATCTAGAATGCCTCTAGTCAAGGGTTCTAGATTTTGATCCACCTCCACCATAGGATCAACTCAAAATGTTTCTCAATCTATCGTTTTTCATTTAGCTTGGTCTTATATACCCATATCACAACAATTATGGTTTTGCTCTCGGGAGATCAGCTAATTCCCAAGTCTGACTCTTCTCTATGGCAGCCATTTCTTGGTCCATTGCATCTACCAAATGCTTTTCTTTAATGACTTCTTCAAAATGAATAGGTTGATATGAAAGAAATGCAAACATATTCTACTGGTCAAACTCATGCTCCTACTCATATATTTCTCTGATGCTTATTTTTTTCTGATTGTCTTCTGAATATGTTGAATCATTGGTGGATTCATTGCTTGAATATGTACTATTTTTAGAATGGTATGGTTCTTCTTCAACCTATAATGTTGGTGGAGGTGGTGGATAAAAATACTGACTTGAATCTTCATCAACATGATTGGACCAAAATTTATTTTCAAGAAATTTACATCTATGCTTAAAACAAACTTCTTTGTAACTAGATTATAAAGTTTGTAGGCCTTTGACTGCTCACTATAGCCTACGAAAATGCATCATTCACTCCTATAATCAAGCTTCTTTCTTAGCTTCTCAAGAACATGTGAACAAAATATTGATCCAAAAATTCCAAAGTGAGATACATTTACCATTTTACCATCCCATGCTTCTTGAGGTATTGTATCTTGGAGAGTGGTTGTTGGCGATCTCTTGAGAACATACACTATTGTCGAAACTGATTCAGCCCAATAATTGTTTGATAACTTCTTCTCACGAAGCATACATCTAGCGATATTCATGATTGTCTAATTTTTCCTTTTTGCTACTCCATTATAGTGTGGAGTATATCTTGTTGTGTTCTGCATTATGATTCCTTGTTGTTGACAAAATGCTTTGAAGTGATTAGAGTTGTACTCTCCTCCTCTGTTAGATTTGAGTATTTTCAAAGGCTTTCCACTCTCTTTTTTTGCTTCTTCTTTGAATTCTTTGAACTTTGAGAATGTATTTGATTTGTTTTTAAGAAAATACACCCATGTCTTCCTATTATAATCATCAATGAATGTCAAAAGATAAATACTACCACCAATAGATTGTGTTTGCAATAGGCCACATATATATGCATGGACAGGATCTAAAGGCTCTTTTGCCTTAGAGGAAGATGTGGAAAATTTGTCTCTTTTATGCTTGGACAAAACACATATTTCACAATTACAGTCTTTCTCATTCATAGTAGGCAGACCAATGACAATTGGTTGTTTCTGAACCTTACTTAGACTCTTGAATGGTATGTGGCCATATCTAGAATGCCATAACTAATATTCATCTATTCTTGACACATTATGGACAAAAGACTCTGAGAGATTTCAACTTCTAAGGGTCAAGGGAAACATCCTATTCTTGGTTTTTTCAACCTTAGCTATCAGTATTCTATTGGGACATTTGTTATGGATATAACAAGTGTTCCCTTGAAATATTACATCATAACCATGTTCCATAAATTGTCCTACACTAATGGGGTTATGCTTTAGATTTGGAACATAATAAACATCAAGAATGTATTTATGCTGATTTTGTTTAGTAAGAATAGGGACAATACCTTTTCCTTTAGCTTTAATGCAAGAATGAACTCCAAGAGTAATTTCTGATGCTATGGAAGCATCAAGATAAGAAAGTAGATTTTTATTACCTATCATATGATTGCTACATCCACTGTCCAGCAACCAAAGATCCTTGTTGTGAGTGTCTTCAGAAAGATTGCATGAAAGAAACATTATTTCAGAGGATTCTCCTTCATTGTCGGAGAGATGGACATTGCCTCTGTGTTGATCTCACTGTTTCTTTTTTCATTCATGTTCATAATGCCCAAATTTCTCGTAAGAATAACATTGGACATTATATTTGCTCCATGGTATACTTCCTTGATTTTGGTTTTGTGGATGTCTCCACTGTTCTGCTGCAAGATGATGTTCTTATCTACCTCTGTTTTGGCCTCTACCTCACTTGTTTTCGCCTCTATATCCTCTACCTCTGTCAAAAGAAATTTGTGCTTTGAAAGCTTGTTCCATGGAATCTTCTGTTAGTCTTGTTTCGTGTGCTAGAAGCGATCGAGTCAATTGTTCTACTCAGAAAGTTGTAAAATATTTGGATTCCAAAATGGATGTTACAATCATGTCATATTTCTTGGGAAGACTTCGAAGGACTTTTTGAACAATTTTCTCATCTGAAATGGTTTCATTGATGAGCTTGATTTGATTGACTATTCCCACGACTCTACTCATGAACTGATCCAAAATTTTTGTTAGATCTTAGACTTTTCTGATCCATATTGATAATGGTATTGTCTTCCGGATTAATCACATTGTTGAGATTTGGTCGACATTTCATACAAACTAATATGGTTCATCCTCACGAAAAAGGTGAAAAAATCAATCTTCGCAAATGTTTAAATAGCAAAAAAGCATCCATGCCCAGAATTAGCCATAATGAAATAGTCGTTGTAAACTAGCCGTTATGAGCTAGCCATTGGGAAAGTTTGTTAAGAAATTTGTTAATGGAATGTAAATTAATTATTATTATTTTTAAATATTAAAACATATTAAAATGACAAATGTTTGTAATAAAATATAATAATATGTAATTTATTTATTAAATATTTTTATGTTTATAACCTAAATAGAAAAAGTAATTAATGAGTTATTAATAAAATGGTTAATAAATTTATTACAGAGAGAGAATGTAAAATAATAAATCTCATATAGAAAATAAAAAATAAAAATTAGAGCTGTGATCTGAGTGTCTGTAATTTCACTACCTTCACTGTATCATTACCTTGATACGCACCTTTAAGGATTTCCCAAGCTTCATGTTCTGTGGATACACCTGTTATCTTGTCGAAAATAGAGTCATTGATTGAGTTTTGAATCCAACATTTGGCTCTGTATTCTTTTTTTCTGAGTTCAATAGATGCATTCCTCTAATTATTAGTCATGGCCGCCCATGCTTCTTGAGTCGGCTCTACATAGGGAGTCTGAAGTGTATCCCAACACTCTTGGGCTTGTAGAAACGTTTTCATTCTCAAAAACCAAAACTCATCATTTTCGCTGAGCAAAATCGGGCTCTGTGTCAAAGCACTAGAAAAAACCATTTCTTGAAATACAAAATACAGATTTACGAATCCTTTTATCTTTTTAAAAAATCCCTTTTAAAAAGTGCAGCGCCCTCCTTTTTTATAACTAAATTGAATGAAATGTGACCTTAAAAAATATCATCTACTTTCTAGATTTTTATTTAAAAAATATATATATAACAAAACCTCTTTTTAATACTCCTTTTCAAAGCATAACAAACCTTCGTACTTTTAAAAGAAGTTTATAAAAACATACGTTTTTATAAACAAAAAATTCCATGAACCTTTAGGATCCGATGGAGCTTACGAGGATTTATACGAATGGCATAAGGATGCATTTACAACTTGACCTTTTTTTTTAAAAAAGATTTTCATTGGCTAGTGTTGCTTTAGAGCTATAACACTATTATCGGTACCATTATCCCGTGTCAATTGGAAATCGGTGTAAGGAAACTCGACTAACACGAGCTCTCGGCTAACTATTGAGCGTTAGTAACGCTATCGCCTCTCTCGTGGTTTCGGTAAGCGTTAATAATGCTTTGATCTGGTTTGACAGGTGGACTGTGTTATTTTCCCAATGTTTGGAGCAAACAATACATAGCAGAAATTAAATAAGTACATAGCACATATAAAATTACAAAAATATAACATAAAGATTTTAACGTGGTTTACCCAATCAATCTGGGTTACATCTATCAAACAGAGGCATCGGCAATCTTATTATTCAATAGGAGATTACAACAATTTAATTCCTCACACACTCTCAGCTCTACACCATTGCTCTGATACCAATTGTCGGAGCAAACAACACACAGCGGAAATTAAATAAGCATACACAGCACACACAAAATCATAAAAATGGGACATTTGAAGGAGGACTGTTGGAAGAGACAGCAAACATCCAAATAAGACTCTTCGACAGAGAAGAAAGAAGCAAACACGACAGATACATGTTCGGCATCCATTTCAGGTATGAGTGATGAAGTGTTATCAGTTAATGTGTCTAATCATGATCAACATTGGCTCTTAGATTCTGGCGCATCAAATCACATGTGCATTCATAGATAATGGTTTAAAAAGTTGGAATTGGAGATTTTGTGTGTTACAACATGGCAAAAACTCAAAGTGCTCGTTTTGAGATCGAGAAGTTCAATGGCAAAAACAACTTCGAGATCTGGAAAGTGAAGATGTATGATCTACTCGTGCAACAAGGCGTGGCGAAAGCTTTGTTGGGAAAATCCAAACAGCCTTACACCATGATAGATGATGAATGGAGCGAATTGGATGAAAGAGCACTGAGCGGTATTCGACTGTGTTTGGCGGATGATGTTTTGTTTAACATCGTGTCAGAGAAAACAACTGCTGGTTTGTGGACAAAGCTTGAGAAGCTGTACATGACAAAATCCTTAACCAATAGGATTCTTCTGAAGCGACAGTTGTACAATTTGCGCATGAAGGAAGGTACATCTATTACTGATCATTTGAATACCTCTAATACTCTCCTGGTGTAGTTAGAAAGTATAGAAGTAAAATTTGAATCAGAAGATAAAGCTATAACTTTATTATGCTCGTTGCCCGAGTCATGGGATCATTTTGTTACTTCTATAATTCTTAGTTCATCAGAAACCCTTGAATTTGATGATGTTGTGGAGCTCGTAAGTGTGGCAGAGACGGAAGATAGGGTTGGCGCGGTTTCGTCGCGAACATTCGCGCCATTTTTGAGCCGAAAGAAGGGTTGGTGCGGTGCATTAAGGAACAGACGCGCCAATTGGCGCGGTTTTGAGCGTTATAATCGCACCAGCGCGCCAGAAATCGCTATTGGCGCGGAAACGCAAGGATTAATCACGCCAATTTCGTGACTCGCGTTGATTTTGTTTGTGGCACGCATCTTCCGCGGTCGAGGAGCGCCAAGCCTCTTTCTCTTTGAAAAAGCTGCAATTTGTTTTTTGAAATTGTAATATGAAATGACATGGTATGGCAGAGGCATTTTATTATAAGGTAAAGGCATTTTAAATAAAAACTTCATTTATTAAAAAGTTGGAATTTTATAATTTTGTGTGTGCTGTGTATGCTTATTTAATTTCCGTTGTGTGTTGTTTGCTCCAACACCCAAAAGAACGCAGGTCTTCGTTCAATGCAAACTTTTTGCTTATTCTTTCTCTTCAACAACTTCGCAACAACCTTCCTTTTTGCAGCATGAGGCGGCTCACAGCTGCTTCACTTTGCTAGTAAATACACACACATATGAAATGTTGGTCTCAAGGAGTCTTATGTAACCTTATTCTATCTCTGCTACTCTCTCAAAGAATCTTACATAGTCTAAGCTATGATACCATGACAAAGAATCAAACTGACAAGTGGAGCAGAGATTTCTCTTCTCAATATATAAAATGACTAAATAGATTACATTGTAAACATCAATAATAAATGACTGAAGTAAAACTCAACACCTATGGAGTAGAATTCAAGTAAAACTCAATTGCCTATGACACCTAGCAAACAACATAATCAAATGTGATGACACCTAACTGACAGTGAGATTAATATCTTAAGATCCCCTCCTAATCTCACTTGTTACATGTAGAGACATTTACAATGCCTAGTTATTCTCTTTGAAATTCAATACATTCTTGCCCAATGGCTTTGTGAAAATATCTGTTAGTTGATCTTTGGAACCACAGAAATAAAGTACTATGTCCCCATCATTGACAAGGTCACAGATGAAATGAAAACGGGTGTCATTGCTTTTTTTGTGGAAAACATGTTTTTTTAATAAAGAAATTGTTGAGTTGTTATCACAGTAGATTGGAGTTAGCTCCTTCTGAATATTTGAAATATCTTTCAATAATCTTCTCAACCACACAGCTTGACAAGCTCCTGAATTTGCTGCTACATATTTTGCCTTTGCAGAATATATTGAAACGATTCAACGTTTCTTGGATGCCCATGAAATCAAATTGGTTCCAAGATGAAAAACATACCCTGAGTTTCTTTTGCGATCATCTAAACTCCCTGCATAATCGATATATGTATACCCTGAAAGTGAACAGTTTTCAGAATGTGTATAGAACAAACCATAATCTATTGTCCTTGTAATATACCTTAAGATCTTTTTTGCTATGCTCCAATGAGAAATCTTAGGTCACTGCATAAACATGGAGACAAAACTTGTTGCAAACATAATATCAGGTCTAGTTGAAGTGAGAGATAACAAGCTACCAACTAGACTTTTATACAGAGTGGAATCAACTGGTGGTGCTACATCTTCTTTGCTCAGTTTTGTGCCTTAAGTAATTGGTCATTATGAAATTTTTGATGATATCAATGGCATATTTTTGTTGATAGACAAAAATTCCATTAGTAGATTGATGGATTTCAATGCCTAAGAAGTATTTCATGATTCCTAGATTTGTCATATCAAACTTTGTTTGCGTTGATGCTTTGAAATCTTCTAACATCATATTTTTTGTATAAAGAAGATCATCTACATAGAGACATACAATAAGAATTTTACCTTTATGCATTCTGGTATAAAAATTTGGCTCATGATTGCTTCTGCAAAAACCACTTTTGGTGAGATAGGTGTCAATGGGACTGTACCAAGCTCTTGGAGCTTGTTTCAAAACACACAAGGCTTTCTTCAATCTGTAAACCTTATGCTTCTGTCCTAGAACTTCAAAACCAGGAGGTTGCTCTACATAAACTTCTTCCTGCAATATACCATCTATGCAAGCAGATTTTACATCAAGTTGATAGACTTTCCATTTTTATTGAGTTGTTGTGGACAAAATGGTTCTGACAGAATCGAACCTTGCTACTAGAGAAAAGGTTTCACCATAGTCGACACCAAAATGTTGTGAGAATCCTTTGGTAACGAGCCTTGCCTTATGTTTTTCAATCTCTCATTTTTCATCAAACTTGGTCTTATATACCCATTTTACACAAATTTTGGATTTGTTTCTGGGGAGATCAGCTAATTCCCAAGTCTGATTCTTTTCTATGGTAGTAGTTTCTTGGTTCATTGAATCTACCCTATGCTTTTCTTTAACTACTACTTCAATATGAGTTGGTTTATATGAAATAAATGCAAACATATTCTGTTGGTCAAACTCATGTTCCTGCTCATATATTTCTCTGACGCTTCTTGTCTTTTGATTGCCCTCTGAAGATGTTGAATCACAGGTGAATTCACTTCTTGAAGATGTACCATTTTCAAAATGGTATGGTTCTTCTTCAACCTCCAATCTTGGTGGCTATGGTGGATAAAAAGACTAACGTGAAGCTTCATCAACATGATGAGACCAAGATTTATTTTCAAAAAAATTTACATCTCTTCTTAAAACAAACTTCTTTGTAACTAGATTATAAAGTCGATAGGCCTTTGACTGCTCACTATAGCCTACGAAAATATATTCTTATCATCAAGCTTCTTTCTTAGCTTCTTAGGAACATGTGGAAAAGCTACTGATCCAAAAATTCTAAAGTGAGATACATTTAGCTTTTTACCATCCTATGCTTCTTGAGGTACTGTATCTTAGAGAGTGGTTGTTGGAGATCTATTGAGACCATACACTGGAAACTGCTTCAACCCAATAATTGTTTGACAACTTCTTCTCACGAAGCATACATCTGGCTATGTTCATGATTGACGGATTTTTTCTTTCTGCTACTCCATTCTACTGTAGAGTATATCTTGTTGTGTTCTGCATTAAGATTCCTTGTTGTTGACAAAATGCTTTGAAGTGATTAGAGTTGTACTCTCCTCCTCTGTCGAATTTGAGTATTTTCAAAGGCTTTCCACTTTTCTTTTCTACTTCTGCTTTGAATTCTTTGAACCTTGAGAATGTATCTGATTTGTTTTTTAGAAAATACACCCATGTCTTCCTACTATAATCATCATTGAATGTCAGAAAATAAAGACTACCACCAATAGAATGTGTTTGCATTGGGCCACATATATCTGTATGGACAACCTTTAAAGTCTCTTTTGCTTTAGAGGAAGATTTGGGAGAGTTGTCTCTTTTATGTTTCGACATAACACAAATTTCACAATTAGAGTCTTTCTCATTCATAGTAGGTAGACTAATGACGATTAACTGTTTCTAACGCTGACTTAGACTCTTGAATGGTATGTGGCCATATCCAGAATTCCATAGCTGAGATTCATCTATTCTTGACACATTGTGGACAAAAGATTGTGAAATATTTTGACTTCCAAGAGTCAAAGGAAACATCCTATTCTTGGTTTTTTCAACCTTAGCTATCAATCTTCTATTGGGAGGTTTGTTATAGATATAACATGTGTTCCCTTGAAATATTACATCATAACCATGTTCCATCAGTTGTCCTACACTAATGAGGTTATGCTTCAGATTTGGAACACAATAAACATCATGGATGTATTTCTGCTAATTTTGTTTAGTAAGAATAGGAACAATACCTTTTCCTTCAGCTTTAATGCAAAAATGATTTCGAAGGGTAATTTCTTATGTTATGGAAGCATCAAGATAAGAAAGAATATTTTTGTTACCTATCATATGATTTTTGCATTCATTTTCCAGCAACCAAAGATCCTTCTTGTGAGTATCTTCAGAAAGATTGCATAAAAGAAACATTGTTCTAGAGAATTCCCCTTCATTGTTGGAGCGATAAACATTGCCTGTGTGATGATCTAACTTATTAGACACCTAATCCTAAATGGGTTAGTGTGGAAGCCGAATGGACAAAGCAGTCCAAGGGACCTTGGGATGTGAATCCCAACGGTCACCAAATGTACTATAAATGTATATCAAATTGTTAATAAAATTGTAATGCATGCTTTATCTTTCCTATTTGTTCTTGCTCACCATGTGTGTTTAACATGGTATCAGAGCCATGATGCGTGGCCTGTTTTTCCTGAGCAACTGGTCTGAGTTACCTTGAATAGTGCTAACTAGAGCTGGCCTAGTCTTCTGTAACGCTCCATTAATTCTGCCATCCTTGCGCTGTACCTGCGCTCTGCTCCATATGTCATTACCTGCTTCATACAGAACGCTACCATACTGCTACATAACCTGCGCCTTGCTCTTCTGAAGTGCTGTACTATCCAGCGCTGCCCTTACTGTTCTGACATAACGCCTGCCTGCCTGAAGCTGCATACCAAACATCTGAGTGAAACGCACGCTACTGATTGAAACGCCTGCCCGTTCCTGTGCATTGCTCGCAGATTAGGGATAGTTCGCTACTATTTTCTCTATTAAACCAAATTCTTCAAGAGGTGTACCGCTTTCGTCCTCAGATCCATTGTCAGTCTCCCTGGTTCGTGTAGAATTGAGAGCCCAAAACGCTGTAAAACGTTGTAAAATCACGGTCTTTGAGTAATAGAGGAGACGACTATCGCCTTGTTGCCGAGAAATCAATCAATGGGCCATCGAAGACATGTTCCATATGTGGCTGAGGATGAACAACTTTTTCGAGTAAATCGATTTGCAAGTAGTCCCTGGTAGAAACGTCTTTTTAAAATCATTTATGGTATATTGACTGTGTAATGGTATATTGAGGTAAATCGATGGTATATTGAGGTGAATCGATATATTGAAGCAGCATGGGAATGCATCCATCTCTATGCGTGTTGTTTTAAGGTCACACGATGAATGGAACTTGAAGAGTTTGATGGTTACTAAAAGGAATAATGCTTGAAAGGGTCATTGCTTCGTCTGCAAAGGGGTCAACTATCACCTCATATTCGTCCCTGATCTTCCTCATCGAGATCTCGGTGAGCTGAATAAGACCTCTACGCTCCTTCTTGACGGGATGATCCATCTCTTATGCTGGGCGGGCGTGAAGTGAAAAACACTCAGGTAACTACTTTAAATGTACCTGAGAAGGGAAGCCGTAAAGACTATTATCTTTTTGTCGTTCTCAACCCAAAATCAATTTTTTGCTGTGCGAGTAAACATATTTTGTGATTGGATTGGGGACTCGGTTGCTGCTATCTTGTACAAAGATTGTTTAGAAGCTTATAGTATGGGGTGGCCGCAAATAAAGGGTACTCGTAGCGACGCTGATCTGTTCCCACATCTCATTATTGATCTGAGCGTCGATAGGTAATTTAATTTGCACATCCACCGGCAGCACTTCCCTATTGAATAGACTGTAGCACGTTTCCTCCCACCTCATATCTTCCTCTACCACCACTTCGTCTCCATCTTTCTTGTATTTGATGCGTATCTCCGTTGACATTTCCAACTCAAACACCCCGCGAACATATTCTTCCAACTCTGTAAAAGTGATAAAGAGACGGTCGTCGGATTTCTTGCGAACCACTAAATGCTGAGCGAAGTCATTGGAGTCTCCAAACTTTATCACGACATGCTCCATGGTGCCGAGTTTTCTCTACAAAATGAGATGAGATAACTAAAGATGAAGAGCTTAGGCCTCAGACACTTTGAAAGCAGACGCGGCTAACTGTCAATCCCATTTCGAAAGCCCCTGTTACGACACGACGAGGCAATTCTATCAGGACATTTGGATATCTTCTGGCTTGCCTCGGAAGCTATTCCGTTGTCTCCTTTCACAGTCCTTGTCCAAAACTTTATGGGACGTCCTAAAAGGAGCTGACATTTGGTACCTTTGGGGAGTGTTTTCTGCTTCTTTTTGTTTAATGCAGATAATCACCGGACTGTTTTCTTGAAAAATAATTGAGACTTACTACAGAGCAGTAGGATTTCCTGCGCAATCTTTGGAAATATATATAAGCAGGATTACACACAGGCGCGGATATATTGTCATATGTTGCGTATAACAGTTGGACTTGGATTGTATGGTTGGTAATATCCGGGTTCTGTTACTGTTCGTGCTCTACTAATTCTACTACTTCAATGCATTCATTACAAACATTGTTGTTGAATGATTGAAATAATTCTTGTTTTACATATTGTACTGGTCTATATACAGAGGTGTGAATTAATCATGGAAGTATGGTGAAAGTTTGGGATGATGTGTATAATCTCATGTGAATATTGTCATGGTTTAGGAAGCATTTGAGTATTGTTTTTGCCTGGAGGTGAGTGGATCGAGATTGATAATATTGAATGATTTTGAACATATATTGGAAATCTTCTGCAGGTTGTGTTAGGATATTCTGACACATAGGAAATAGTTAAGTTCAACTTGGTCTAGTATAGAGTTAGGTATAGAGTTAGGTAAAGT